>JASSUY010003685.1:0-15063 GCA_032466535.1 Forpus xanthops | reverse complement strand
CGCCACAGCCCCGCAGAGCCCCACAGCCCCGCAGAGCCCCACAGCCCCGCAGAGCCCCACAGCCCCACAGCCCCGCAGAGCCCCACAGCCCCGCAGAGCCCCACAGCCCCACAGCCCCACAGCCCCACAGCCCCGACCCTCACCACAGCCTCCTCGCCTCTCCGCCCAGCCGCACGCCGGGGGCCGCCATCTTGACTGATGGCAAACTGGCTTCATGACGTCATAGGCAACAGGGCAGCGGCAGCCATGTCGACCGAGGGCAAGGTCCTCGGGTAAACAGCCACCATCTTACCCGGCAGTGCTGAGCCTTCGAGGCACATCCTAGACCGGGGAGGCTGGCGTCATGTCGAATAAGGGCGCAGCCTTGCATCCTCCTGAAGAAGGCGGGACAGTGTGGCCGGGTAGCCGAGTCCTTCTGTCCGCCGGGTGGCCGGGAGCCGGAGCCGGAAGGAGCCATGACTGTGCGGACTCTCCTTCCGGCTATCGGGTGTGAGGGACGTGTGGCTGCCCCAGGCCTTCCACAGCGCCCTCAGGCCAGCCTCGAGGCAGGAGGTGTAATCGTTTCTTCAGCCGTAAATTGCGGAATTTAAAACCAAAAATCTGCCTTGTTGGCTTCTGAATCCTCAAGGGCCTCGTGTGTCAGGTGTGTCCTTAAGTTATCGTCTGCAAGACTGAGGGATTACAGTAATAAATCCTTTTCAATATTAAGGGTGCCTGGAGGAGTAAAGTGTTACAGTGTTTGCTTCTGTTAGAGAAAACATTAATACCTTTTCGACATACATACAACAGAATAATGTGATTTTGGTTTTTCTTGGTGTAATTGGCTTAAGAGTGTTAAGTTTGAAGTTAATCTTCATAAACATACTGTACACCAACCTTGAATTTCAAACTGCGTTTCTCCAAATGGCAAACTCCTGCTATAGTAATGCCCTCATGGACTGAGTGGTTCTGTGGGTCCCTCGTTTGGAGAGGCTGATGCCCTGTTTACCACACATCACAGCAGGGCTGCAGACACCGCAGTTGGAGGACAGTGAAGCTTGTCCTCACACTGAAGGTGCTGAGTGATGAACACAGCCACAGGACTCTCATTTCCTTCGTCCCTTTTGTTTTGCAGAGACAGCCTGTCCACTTGCTTGTGGCCCTTCTCACGTGCTCGCTGCTGTTTACATGCTGATGCATGAGTAGCCAAGTAACCCAAATCTGTCTAGAAACTGGTGTGTCTGGGGATGAAATGACACAGGTGCCCTTGGATGGCCAGAACTGTGCATATCAGTTCCACAGTGAAGCACGGAATCAGACTCTGCGACTCAAGGAGAGTTATAAAGCAGGTGTGTTTATTATGGCGCTGGGTGCAAGGGGGATCACTTCTCCGAATTTGCACACCAAGGGGTTAAGCAAGCAGATATTTATTACATACAGACATGAATATTCATTAGGTTCCGGAGAGAGCAAGGGGGATATCACAATTAATTTAGGTACTCATTATCATAAGTCTTCTCCTTTTTGGTGCTTGTGCACTGCCCTCCTATGGTCGTGGGCAGGGGTCTTCAAGATGAAGTCAGTAGTCTTCCTCATGTGGGCAAGGATCTTCAAGATGAAGTAAGTAGTCTTCCTCAGGGTGCACTTTTCACCTTTGGAACAGTTGGATGCCCTAGAAATGAGTTAGCTGAACCCAGCCATATCTGCAAGTTTCTGAGAGCTGGCGAAGATTTAGAGCAGTGTGACCTTGGTACAAAATTTATTGCAAGCAGGACAGGATGGGCAGACAAGGAGTATCCCAAGCTAGCAGATGTTCGGTAGTCACTGTCTCCAAACTAACTGATAAATTAGAAGGATGGGAAGAATTTATTCACTCATTAGAAGGATGGAAAGAAATAATTCACTCTTGTTAGTAAAACTACTAAAAATACTAAATTCTGTTACCACACCACATACTTACAACACAAACCTTGTTCTCTATCTTAGACCTAAGTTAAGTTGAAAGTGTTTTAACCCTATGTTTTCCAGGCACTTGCTTTCCTTATATCACTCAGCTGTTACTGTATGTGTACATGATTGCTGATTTCCAAGCCCAGGTCTATCAATCACTTCCACCTCCTGTCTGGTAGAGGCGTATTTTGCTAGCTCTGGCATTCAGGCAGCAATGCTGAATATACCCCTCATGCACAAGTGCATAGTCACAGAAAAGCCACCTAGCAACAGCAACTCGTGACCTCTCATGACAGGTCGGAATGGCACTGCTAAACCTGTGTTAACCCTTTGATTATCATCCTGTACTCTGTCCTCTCAGCCTGTTGCTGTTCTGGAAAAAATAGAGGTCATGGCTCAGGGCCACTGTGAGTTTCCCAAATTCACAGCATCTCAGTTTAAATGTCTTATATTTACCAGAGTTGATCATTCTACGCGTGTTTATTTAAGTCCTTAAAACCATGAGAAAAGAAGAAGAAAGCTCATATTCCTACTTCTTTCTCTTAGTAATTATGTGTGGGTAGTTTTGTGAATCATATTGTATACGTAGAGCAGCACTGTTTGGTTATAATGTGCAGTTGCAACTTAAAGAGAAGTTGACTGTTTGCTGGTGGCCTTGACAGGGCTGCTGGCAGGGCTTGAGGGTGAGGTGCAGTGCCACAGGATGTATGCCACTTAAGTGTATTCAAATAAAGCAGTGTGACACTTTGTAATTACACATGCCTAAGAATCAAAACCTAAGAACGATATTTCACAGGCTACAAAGCAGTTCCCACATTTTTGCAGAATAAAGAAAAGTTATCTGAAAATGTGAAAAGCAAAGTAGATGATTTGTGACTAATTGCAAACTTTGTCACTGCCATGTCTAAGATTAAAAACTGTCTAATATGTGTAATACCAAAGCTGTGTGTTATCCATGAGCATACTTGGCTCAGCGTGTACTCCTTGCACACCTGGAGTACTAGGGAGAGGTTCCAAGGAGCCCAGTACACAGTCATGCAGAGTTTAGAATTAGCAAGGAGTAGTGGGACATCATTACAAAGGATTACTGTCAGCTTCATCTTCATAGCAAGGCTTGGCATGAAGCAATCAGCCATGAGTGATTGCCAAAAGCAAAATATATAAACACAGTGGCACAGGCTGCTCCTTTACACCTTTATTACTTTGCATAATAATGATCCATTCAGATCATTACACATTCTTGTCTTTTAGTCATAAGTGCCTCAAACCCAAATTGACAAAAGTAGCCAATGGATTTTATCTGAATGCACAGACACCTCAAGGTTTGGAGCGTTTTGAAGGGTAGTTAATTACCATAGCCAGGACTTGTGCTGTGTGTGTGAGGTGCTCCATGGGCCAGGATGAGCTAAGGCTTGAGAAGAGCTCAGGGCAGAGGAGTATTTACACTGTAAATTGTTCTCCAATTATACAATGCTTATTGTCGTGGACCTCCAGAAGCATGTTTCATTGGCTCTAATTTGGGGAGTAATGAAGTCCATTTAAGAAATAACAGCACTTAAATGATATTTGGATGAATTTCAAGAACACTTAAATCACTGCTTACTTGTTCTCTGTGGTAAACAAGACTAAAACATAATGGGAAAGAGTAAGCTATTGAAATGTGAGGAGAATGAAAACCATCAATATTTAATAAAGATGGCATATGCATTGTCACCAAACATTGTACAAAATTTCTGAAGAGCCTTAGATCATCAATCCCTCCCAAAATGCATATGCTACCTATGGTGAGGGCTGTATGTAGTCTTTTCTAGATATGTGGCTCTACTGCCTTGCTGATTCTATGCTGTTTCCCTTGAAATCAGTGATAACAGGGTATTGGGAGGACTGGCTACAGCAGCAACATGACAGACATGCCCATGTGCAGCCTTAATCTCTATCCTGACCTTGGCACTCTGTATTCTTCCTTTATGTAATGAATGGGGGGGGGGTTGTGTACTGCTGGCTGATGGTTGCAGTAATAATATGTTGACCTCCAGTGCTTAAATCCTTTGCTTCCACAGAGAAGGGAGCAGTGAGCTAACAGGTTAACTGGAAAGTCACAGGCTTAATGAGGTTTTAAATATTGCAACTCACAGCACAGGAGACTATACTAACACTAAATTAAACAAGAGGGTTAAAACCCAACTCAAGGATCTATTATTATTACTAGGGCATGATAATAAATATACATTTCTGTGTTTTCCAATATCATCTCTCATACAGAGTATTACGACAATTTACTGGTAAAGCCCTATGACCCTCATGTGATGAAGGTAAGTAATATATAGGAATCACTTCCCTGTTTTTGTGAAATCACTTCAATAATTAATAATATTATAGAACACCTTGGGTCAAAATGCCTCATTTAATGTCAGAAGAAAATGTGATAATACAGAAAAGTGCTAAAATTTATGAATATATCAAGGGTAAATATCTAATGTTCACTTCAAAGCACCATAGAAATATTAATAGCCTTTTTGCCGTTGCTTCTCACATGAGTATTTTCAAGGGGGAGAATAGTTTTCTGCCTCTTCCACCATATTACCAAAACACAGAACTGTGATATTTAAATGTCACAACAGAGCAGTTTTCCTACTTGCAGAATCATTACCAATGCAAATCCTGGCCAAAAAAAAAAAGCCTTTCCTGAATATTCCATGGACTACCAGCAGTCTGGCTTGTACTAAATTATAAATCTAAGTGGTTAACTGAAGGGATACCTTTTGCCTTCCCTGCTTTCCCCAGAATTGTTTTGTTCATCCCCAGGGAAGCCAGGTTTGCAGTCTGAAAACTGTACTCCTAACTGTTGCATACTAAACAGAGCAATGGATATAGTTTATCAACACCAAAGCAGTTTTCCTCCATCTGTCATTCTCCCTCACTTGCTCCTCCAATGAGTGAAATTTGTTGTCCCTAGATGTAGTTCATATTTTCATTCAGGAACTTCAGTCACAACTCTAACATTGCAAAGAAGGTGCTATGGCTGAGACCAGAACGAGCTATATATGTATTTCAGATCAAGATTAATGCTAGCAGCATCGTTTTTAGAATATACAACAGAGAAGCAAGGAAGGAATATTCTTAATTGTCTTCATTCTGTTGACAGCTTTTTACAGGCTGAAATTCCACAGGAAAAGGTTATGTCAGTAAGGACAAGAAAATGTAAGAAATTTGACATTTTAGTTCTGTAGATGAATCATGTGTCTTCTGGAATTGTGATATCAGTAATAAGTCTGACTGGTTTCGTATCATAAATAAATCAGGACCCTGTAGCTCTGTGACTCAGGTACCCTTCAGGAAGGTTTTTCTACCTTATTGGTTATGTTTTTTGATGTAGAGCTGCCATTTTGTTTAAATACTGATTGATCATATCAAAATTATTATTGTAAATTTAACTGGTCCAAGGAAAATGCTGTATTCTGCAAAGTTAGGAATTTCCCCAGTGAATTGCATCTCTATTCAAATCCCACAGACTTTTTATCACACTTGTGCTCTGAGAGAGAAATGCCAGCTCTTTTCCTTTGGCTAAGAGACGAATTGCCCTCTGTTTTATCCCTTGTATAAACTTGGACAAATGATGAAAAACTGCAGGAATAGCAGCTGTACAGTGCTGATCCAATTGTCTGAAGTCAACAGAACTGCTAGGAGGCATAGAACTTGTGGAGTGCACTGATTTCTTTGGCACCTGAAACAGTAAGAAAACAATTGTTTCAGTGACAATGCACAGTTTCTGAAAGGTTGAGGTTATGACAAGGGTGGTTAAATGGTGGCTCTTGAATTCCATGTGGATTGTGAACAATTCAAGTACAGCATGTATGCCACAGCATGTATGCCATATCTGCAGCGTATTATTGGTTGTTTGGCTGTACTAGCACAAAGGCTGCTGGGTAGTTCATATCCTCAGCTGTGGAGGAAAGTGAGCTGGCATCACTGGGCCCCTTGGGATCCAGCTATACACTGTGGCTGGCTCCCTCCCACAGGGAGCTAGAGCCCCCTGCAGAGTTGCTGTCACCCAGGAGTTACTCCTGGAGCTCTCCAAGGAGGGTCCTGTTAGGCGAGACAAAGCAAATGCCCAGGACAACATATTGCTGAGCACAGCAAAATGTTTCTGCTTCTTTTTCCCATTTTTCTCTTATGACTGCTGCTGCAGGCAGGTGGGGTGGTAGACTTTATTACACCACCGCTGGCAGTGCAATTAGGCAGTTACTTCCTCTTCTACTACCTCTTGTATCCCATTCTTAATCCTGTCCTCTTAACCAATGCTGAAAGAACACATACCACTTCACTCATGGCTCCAGCTCTGAGTTATGCTTAGCCACCTGGTGCTGATGGCAGGTAGCCAACTGCTCAGGAATTGATTTGCCTGTATTCCCTTGAATGTGATCTTACCACTTCCCTGAGTTACTTTCTCAGTTGCAAGTATAGATGTGCTCATCTAGCACAATTAGCATCAGTGGAAGGTACTATCATCAATAGCTGATGCCGTACAACTTCACAGAACAGGGAATTGACATGTAAACAAGATGAACTGGTACATGTGGCCTGTCCTGAATATTGTTCACTAGCCTGCAGTAGACTGAGCATGGTTACTCATAGTTACTCCATATTATTTCTCAGGATTTAACTGTGTACATTTACATCGAGCTACCTGCCTATACTTGGCCATTGTATTTTTCTCTGTTCACCTCACCCAACAATAAGCCACCACCTAAACAAGTAACATTTGGTACCTTATTTTGTTTTCATTGAATTACTGTGGTCAGTACCTGTCACTCTGGCTTGTGCTGAGAAGTGCATTGCTATTCAAGTACTTGCTGGTTTCTGTAGGTTTGCTCACAGGGTGATGCAGTTCTCACATGCAGGATCACACTGAAGGTGAACTTTCCCATCAATTTTTTGGCAACAGCAAACTTGCTAACTCTTTAAGAACACTGAAACAGCAGTGATCATATTGCAAGCTCAGGCCCTAAGGAATCCTATGAGATCTTCAAAGTCTGAAGCTGCCTTTCTTTGCTCATCCAAAAGCTGCAATGAGTGGCTCAGTGGGATTTGTCAGGCAGGCTTGGCTCATATTTTAAACAGCAATAAAGAGCTTCAAAGTTCTTCAAAGAGCTAGGGAAGAAAAATCCAAACTGCAAGCTATCCTATTTTGTCAAATAAATGAGGCCACACCTGCAGCAAAATGATATATTGTGTTCTGCCATTGAGTCAGTGTGTCAGCTAATTGTGACTAAACACTTTTACAAGTCATGCAGCAATTACGTAGTGAAATCAGAATTAATTCAGCACCACCCAAAGGCTGTGACTCCAAATCCATGGCAATATGTCAGTTACAAGAGAGGACGCGTAAGGGAAGCTGATTTGAGGCAATTTGTGCACAGACTGCAAAAAGCTCTCAGTAGAAATGAGTTCGATCATTTTATTTCTACCTGAACTCAGTAGTTTCTCTTTGTAAGTCCCTTCCAGATTTCCCCGAGAAACCTATCTCATTGCAATAGCTTTGTTTGGATAGTTCATCTGGGGTGAAAAATACATCTCAGGATGGGAACTGTTTTGTCGTTTTAATCAGGTAGCAATTGCAAATTGATCACATTATAAGGTTTCAGAGTATCACCTATGTGGAATATTAATATCACAATCTATTGCTGTTATTACAAACATGGTATAACCTGTTCTGTTCAGTTCTGTTCCCAGAACTCTTAAAAAAAATGGATATTTTAGAGTCTTTTCCTGAATAATATAACTAATTTTTTTCTTCTTGTGAACTATTATATTCTGTTGAGGATCACCCTTTATACAATGTTTGGCAAAGGAATTTCCAGTTTATTAAAGAGATTGGGGTCTTATAGTTTGGGCTAAGGAAAAATTGCCCATCTTCTGACAATCATCTTAGCACATGTGGTCCTTTGTTTTCTAGTGTATAGCTGTTCTACTGATGTGCTGAGGGCTATGTTTTATTCTCACGCAATATTAGCTTCTCAAGAAAATTTTCAGAATATATTAAGGCATGAGACAGTGTAGTCTGTGATTATTTGAGAACGTAAACCCTTGTTCTGTTGCTCCTGCCCCCATATTCCTGTGCAATGGCTGTTTTCTCTTTCCAGAAGCTAAACCAACACAGACAAACCTTGCTTCCCAAATGATTGATGGGATAATGAAAATTAATAGTAGCCCCTACAAACACCATTGATTTTTTAAAATCTCAAAGATTGACACCTCATCTTTGTATTTGAAACAAGTGTCTACCTGTTTGTTGTAATAAATGTAGGTATGCGTGTATACCCTGCTACCTGTGAGCATTGTCTGCAGACTCTGAGGAGCTCAGGGGCATATTTCAAATTCACTTCAACAAGGGCACCAGGCTGTGTTATAAGGATTTCGTAAAAAATCCATCCCTTAGAATCTTGTAAGTAATCTCTTGGATATCCTACAGGCTTTCTTTCATAAAGCTTTCAACACAGAGTTGAGTGGGCTGTGCACTTGTTTGTGAAGCTGCCCTGATTGAAATGCCAATATTCTCTCTTTCTCTGTGCTCTGAAATTTACTATTGCAATAAACTGGAAGCATTCCCTTGCATACCAAACTGGAGCAGCTGTGAAGAACAACCACTGAAGCTCCTCATTTATTTCATGATTTCTCTTTAATTGACAACAGCCTTCAATCCTTCCTACTGGCCTATTCATTGTCTCCCTCTCCTGGAGATTCAGTCTGGATTCAGTGTACAGTAAATTCATTACTGAGCTGCAGCACCTTCCCTCTCTGAAAGGAAGGGGAAAGAAAGAAGTCCCATTCTAGTAAGAATCACAAGCATCTAATATTAGTATTTTTCTTTTATGAAATTATTTCTTTTTAAACTTTTAGGTCTTTTCCACAACACTAACAGCAAACAGCCCATACCACCTCCCCCATCTTCCCATCCAATTCTCTGTTAAGGGAGAATATGTTAAGAGAGTATTTATCTCCCTGACTCCAAATAACCACTACCAGAGACAGTGTAATACAAATATTTCTGAATAATCTATTAAATGATTGATGAGCAAAACATATTGCAAACAAGGTATTTTAGGCATATTGCTTAATCAGCAGCAGTAAAACTGCTCATTTTGTAAAGAACATGAATAATTAATTTTAATGCTAAAGGGTAAGAATTCCTTTAATGCATCATTTTTAAGAATTACTTAACCATCTCTAATCAGAGACTGGGGAGCATGTGTGTGAGTAGCATGCAGTGTGACAGGGACACCTTCCACTAAAGCAGGTTGCTCTAAACCCTTTCCAACCTGGCCTTGAACACTGCCAGGGATGAGGCAGCCACAGGTCCCTTGGGCACTCTGTGCCAGCACCTCAGTACCCTCACAGGGAAGAACTTCTTAATATCTAATCTCAGTCTCCTGACTGTCAGTTTCAAGCCATTCCCCCGTGTCCTGTTGTTGTGGTTTAAGTCTCTTAGCCACGCAGTTTTCTCTCTCACTCACTTCCCCCTTTCTTTCCCCTGCTCCCAGAGGGATGGGAAGGAGAATCTAAAGAATGCAACTCCCACAGGTTGAGATAAGAGCAGTTTAGCAACTAAGGTATAATACAAACCACTACTGCTACCACCAATAATAATAATAACAAGAGAAATACAAGGGAAGAGAGTACAATCGCTCACCACCTACACCCAGCCCAACCAAACAGTGCATCGCCACCCTTTGGGTCTCTGCTTTCCATTTTTACATCCTGGGCATGACATGCTGTGGTATGGAATACCTCTTTGGTCAGTTTGGGTCAGGTATCCTGTTTCTGCTTCCTCCCGGCTTCCCCTCCTCCCTGGCAGAGCATGAGACTCAGAAAGTCCTTGGTCAGACCAAAACATTCTAAACCGTAACTATAAACATTGGTGTTATCAGCACTGTTCCTCAGCCAAAAGTCAAAAACACAGCATTGCACTAGTTACTGTGAAGGAGAAAAATGACTGCTGCTACTGAACTCAGGACACCTGTCCCTACAGGCCCTTGTAAAAAATACCCTCTCCAGGTTTCTTGTTAGCCCCTTTAGGCACTGGGAGCTGCTCTAAGGTCACCCCAGAGCTTTCTCTTCTCCAGGCCAAACAAGCCCAGCCCTCTCAGCCTGTATTTATAGCAGATGTTCTCCAGCAAAGTAACTGAAACCAATGAGAAAAGTGAGCTAGATGGCAGATGTTTTGTTTTTACTTCATTCAGCGAACATTTCCTAACTATTTAGTCCCTTAAAAAAAAAAAAAAAAAAAAAAAGAAAAATAGAGGTACAGCATAGAAATATCTCCAGAATCTAAAGCCCTTCAAAAGAGCTCTCTGGTACTAAATAAGTAACAGCGTGTACTACTCATTCATTAAATATCAATAAATAGTTGGAAATTATCCGTAATTTGAAATGCTTGAACTTGTATTGATCCCTGTGTTGGTTCTGTGTACACTTGCAAGGTTTAAACTCTTCATTTTGTAATTTTTCTATGCAATCATTACCATTAAGAGAAAATGGAAGGATAGTGGATAAATCATTATGAGATGAGCATCAGGAATGGAAAAAAGACAGATTCCCTGAACTGAGACTAAACCTTCACTTTGGCAGATTAACTGCCAGCTTCTAAATCTTCCTCCTGAGAGTACATAGGATGTAACAGGATATTATGTCTTTCCTTCAGCTACCTGTTAGGACACTTGCAAGAAGCCCAAGTCATGCCCTGGTTTTGGGCAGCAGGGTGGGATAGCCAGGTATGGGCCTTGGGTGAACCTTTGGCTTGTTGACATTGATTCCACAATTCCCTGACTCAGGAGGCAGGATCTGAACCGTGTGCCCCAGCCAAGTGCAGGGCACAGGCTTCCCCTCCATGTCTGGATATAGGGTATAGGTTGTCAGCAGCATTTTATGTCTTCAGCAGAAAGAACCTTCAGTCAAATCTTTGTGGGTAATTGATGTGTTACTGCTTCTTTGCTGGGTCAGAAGTAGTGGCCTGGAATCAAGTATGTCACTGTCTTCCCGTTGTGGACATTCTCCCCCTCTGTAACAGAAAGCAAGGAACTTTTCATAGTCTAAAGCTAAAATAATGAGAAGTTGTGTATGCATATGAAACACATTCCCCGGTACAGTGCCGTAGATAAAAATAATAAAAAAATGCACTTCAGAGTAAATGAATGAATGAAATTTAAGACTGATGCTGCAAAATAAATTTGGACTGTTATTTTTTGGTGGGGTGAACTCATTAGACTGTGAAAATTAATCACACTGTGCATAGTACCCCACTGGCAAGACATTACTCACTGTAAAATAATTCTGTTGTTTGGGGACTTTGCACACATACTAGATTGATGGGGATTCAGTGTTTACTGAGATTTTTGGTTTGCATCTCAGTTATGTTTATGCCTACCAGATGGTCTCTTTTTGTCATAGTATTTGTTAGGATTTTTAATCTTGGATTTGAGTGTCTGCATGATGAAGATGCTCTGTAAGTAAAAGAAGAAATTGAGCGATATTAAATATCACAGAAGTGACTGCTAAGGCGAAGAAAGAAGATTATGACTGTAAATAATAGTTTAAAGGAAAGACCTCAATCTTGGTTATGGGGATAAGATCTGCAACAAAAATGCCTGCTTTGATGTGTTCCTAGACTTGAGTTTGGGGATTTAATGTTAGGGAAAAAGCTAAAGTGGGTCAGTTTCCAATAAAACTGTTTTAGTAGCAAGACTTCTTTTCTTCTAAACAAGCCAGTAAAATCTCATTGCCCAAGACATGTACAGCAGAGAAGCCCAGAGCCCCTAACACTGTATTTATAAGTGTAATACAGGAGTCACATAACAAGCAATATCTGGCCAACCCTTTCAACATTTCCTCCTCAGAATTGTAGACCAGTTCAGATTAGAGGCACAGGGCCAAGGTTCAGTCCTCACTGTTGAGTGTCGCAGAGATCACCGTTACAAGTTGACTTCTTGAATAAGAAACAAATCTCAGCCCCTGGTTTCCAGGGATGGATGCTGCTATCTTTAGTATTGTTTGTTTGGGCAATATTGATCTTGCCTGGCCGCAATCCTTTTCTGGAATAGGAAAAGCACACAAAGATTTTGGAACCCATGAGAAATCTTTTATCATTTCAGATAATGGAATAGTCTTTTCAGTCTATAATGGCTGAAGCTTTATGAACAGGAGTTAGTTCATAGATCCTCAAGGAAGATTTTTCCCACCCTAGATCCCAGAAAAGCTTTTGATAATTTCCTGCAAAAGCAGATTTTCTATAAGATACCCTGATAATCATTCCATGTAAAGACAAAAAAACTGCTTTTTTAATCTTGCAAAATTTAGCTAATAATGAGATACGCTCTTCATGCAAAGTCAAATGAAAACATAATCTATACAGATCCAGAAATATATATAGTGAAAATAAAACCAAATAGCCTTAGATAAACCCAGAAGGCAAAAATACAAACTCCAGAAGTCACTGAATCATTGAATCAGCCAGGTTGGAAAACATCTTTAAGATCATGAAGTCCAACCATTTCCAGTGCTGCCAAGTTTGCCACTAGCCCATGTCACTGAGGGCATAATCTGCATGGTTTTTGAACTGCGTCTGTTGTGAAGCTAACTGAATTATTTTCCTTCAACTGTAAACAGGTAGATCTTGAGACATGATGCTGAAGGAAAGGTAAAATAGAGTTCAGGACCATAGACCATTGTCTCAAAAAGAGTCAATGCAAACAAGACAGTTACATCATACAGCTTTGTTAAAGCTTAACAGTAGCACAGAGGAGGCAGTGGTACCAATTGCTTAGCATGGACTGTGAGAGGAAAATTGTTTTCTGGTAAACTGAATCCAGAATGAACAGAGAACATAGTAAGTAGAGTTGATGATGAAAAATATTCAATAACTCTGTGTCCTTAAGTCATTTGGTAATGGCAAATACTAATAGCAGTCATGGTTAGAAGTGTTTCACTTCAATAAACAGGGCTATGGCTGGAGTCTCCATTTCTTTCACTGAGTAGGTTAAAATAAAATTCCTATTTTCTCACCCAGGGTAGGCGCTTCCCATTGGGAAGTAGGTACTGAAGGAGAATCAGAAACTGTTCTACCAAGGGAAGAAGGGAGGACAAAGCAAAGACTGGGAGATTTAGAAACCCTGAAATAGACATCAGATATTTTGCCAAGCACAACAAAAAGAGCACAAGTGTCAATGCATCTGAAGTATGATCGGCAGCTCTAATGACTGGTTAAGACAGCGATATTCTATACTGTATGTTATTAACAGCTGAAAAGCAGATAATGGTTGGTGTTAATTCAAGTTGATCTTTTCTTAAGTATCTTTTCCTGTGATGGAGTTGGCAAGACATTTTTTTCTCCCTAAAAAAAAAATCTTCATGCTTTTGCACAGTTCTCTGGTCTGTAGGTGTCATTGTCAGAATATGGATGAAAGAGATAAATATTAGTTTATTTACATGAAATAACTTGCTGAAAAACAAAGCTTTTGGAAAGTAAGTAGTTACTTATTGAAGCTTTTGATGTGGGGAAAAAACTCTAGTGTATAGATAAGCATACTATATAAAGGATTTAAATGCACATTCTCTTTCTCCAAAGGTGAAGTTTCTCAGGTTTCTTACCTAAAAAAAAAAATTTCCCTAAGTATTATCCCAGGGCCTCCATATATGAACTTCCTTGTCTTGACCTGACTCTTCATCCATGCTCCTTCTCCCTCTTGCTTCTTCTTAACATCTAACTCAGATAAAACTTGGAGATGTGACTGAAGAGGTTAAAAGAACAGCAGGTTCCTCCACCCTTTGAAGAAGCAGAGTAGGGGAGTGCAGGATGAAGTTCCAGTGAATACTAGGGAAACACCTAAGGAATCTAATAACATCAAACACCAATTCTCATAGTCAAGGATACCAAAGCTTACATTTACCTAGACTAGCTTCAAGCCCTTTCCTGAACATTTAAAATAAAAACTTGTCACACTGTGTGATCAATGTAACGTTTAAGCACCACCAGGAAAACATTGGCCTATCCAAGATGTCGGGTTCTCTCTACCTGCAGTGGAAGCTAACAATGAACTCCTAACACGACATCCACGGTAAATCTACAAAATCACATGTGGTAAAACTAGGCCAGTTTCACATTAACAGTAAGATATGGTAGGATCAGATAACATGTTAATAGGCTGCTTACATAGATGGTATTTAATCTACCAATGCTATGCAAAAAGCTTTGTAAACAGAGTACATAGCAATTCTGCTTGGCCAGTACTCAGCTACTACAATTAATAGAAAGAGCATAATTTCCTCCAGTGGAATTTTCAGTGGGAATTCTAATTCATTAAGGAGAGGGGGTTGGACCCCTGAACATTTGTAAACATGTGGAAGAGTGAACACTTTGGAACAGTTTTGGATGTCAGTTTAAGGCTCTCCCTTTAAGTACCTGAAAAAAGGGACTAAAAAAGAAAGTTCTATATCCTACACATAAATGTGCAGCACAAAAAGATTGTAATTTAAAGAAGACTTAGCCATGTGATTAGTTAGATTTAGTAACTGTCTTGAGCCTTCTTTTCTTCTCAAAGGAGAGGAGAAATGGTAAAAACTCTTTGATGTAATCTGAAAAATACCTCACCTATGATATAGGACACAAGGGGGTAAAAACAGAATCCTTGGATAGAACCATAAACCCCTCTTTGGGTTTACTAGGTAATTCAGTAAAAGATTTCCATGCTGGTTGCTGTAGACATTCATTCATAGAAAGATCTAACTTAAGGATTTCTGATAATTGTAGCATGAAACCAAGCTTTGGTAATCCTGAATAATAAAGGCCCATCAAATGTATACTGAGAGCCCTAGACCTTGGCATTGGATCTATATATTAATTTACTCATGTATTTCCAGATGATACAATCTTGTGCATGAATGACAGGGACACAATATGACTCACTTCACACAAATGTATGCTTGTTATAGAACCATAGAATCATATAATAGTTAGGGTTGTAAAGGACCTTAAGATCATCTAGCTCCAGCCCCCCTGACGTGGGCAGGGACACCTCCCACTAAACCATGTCACCCAAGGCTGTGTCCAACCTGGCCTTGAACACCACCAGCAATGGAGCA
>JASSUY010003684.1:5196-20778 GCA_032466535.1 Forpus xanthops | reverse complement strand
ATTGGCAAACCTGCTGAGGGTGCACTCAATCCCACTGTCCATGTCATCAGCAAAGATGTCGAATAAGAATGGTCCCAACACCAACCCCCGAGGAACACCACTTGTTACTGGTCTCCAGCTGGACATTGAGCCATTGAGCTCAACTCTTTGCGTATGGCCATCCAGCCAGTTCTTTATCCACTGAGTGGTCCACCTATCAAATTGATGTCGCTCCAATTTAAAGACAAGAATGTCATGTGAGACAGTGTCAAACGCTTTGCACGAGTCCAGGTAGATGACATCAACTGCTCTACCCCCGTCTATCCGTTCCGTAGCCCCATCATAGAAGGCCATCAGATTAGTCAGGCAGGATTTCCCCTTACTGAAGCCATTTTGGCTGTCACCAAGGACCTTGTTGTTTTTCTTGTGCCTTATCATGCCTTCCAGGAGAATCTGCCCCACAATTTTGGCAGGCACAGAGGTGAGACTGACTGGTCTGTAGTTCCCTGGCTCATCCATTTTTCCCTTCTTGAAAATGGGGGTTATATTTCCCTTTTTCCAGTCATCGGGAACTTTTAACTGACAAGATTTTTCAAATATGATGGACATTATAACTTTAAAAAAGTTAAACATATTCCAAGAGTAACTGAGGCAGAGCTGATCTTGGCTTGCCACTGGACAATGAAGTAAGTACCACCTAATATTCCCTTTTAGCTCGATATCTCTTTTTGGTTACTGATGTTGTCTGGGGGCAGTGAGCTTTTCTTTATTGTTTGTTTTTCCTAAGGATGAACAGGCTAGAATGTCCACAGTCTGGCTTTCAGGTCCTCATGGGTGATTGCAGGGCTTAAACATACATGGAAAAAATAATTCTATACTGTGGAAACCAGACATATTTGAAATTATAGAACTTCACAAAACACCTTCAGAGCCTTCAAACCATCATGTGTCCGAGTAGGTATTTTTCCGATGATTTTTGTTATACTACACACCTCTCACTTGATTATACTCTGATTCCATTCTCACTTTAGCAATCATCACTCCTGCTGACTTCAATAGCATTATTCCTCCTGTTTTTATAATATACTAAATAAGAATACACCCAGCCGGAAAGGAGTAAAATGGATTTGGGATTACAAGATCTTAATGTTTGAGGCTTTTTTGCTTATTTGGTTTTGGAGTTTTTTAATTTACTGTTATCCAGGTTTCATTCATGCCTATAAATTGTCCCTTTGATGGCAGTGGCATGAATGTATTTGTTTAAGACACTGCTAGCTTTCCATAAGCACAGAGAGGCAGATGAACCCCTCCAGAACCCTGCAGCTGGGACCAGATTCATCTGTAACTCAATCTAGCAGTTCTTAAACACAGGTAACATGAAAAGCTCCTCAGCAAGCTGTTGAATGCAGTAGTCTGTTTTAAAACAACTGAAGTGACTGAGTACATTCATCTCATTGTAAGAAAATGCTCACAGAGTAAGACAGGCCACCTCAAAAGACCACGGTTTGCAGTTAGTTGCTATGATTTCATCCCCTGGTGATTTGCACTTCTGAGATCACAAATGCAGCAGCACGAGGTAAGGAATACTGAGAATCTGGGGCTCTTTTCAGACCCCAGCCTAACCTTTAGACAAAAGTTTTAATGATCTTCAATATTTCGCACATAGGCTGCATCTGAGGAAACTCTCACAAAAGAATTACCTCAACAGTAAGTCTAACGGTCTACATGTTAGAATGAACTGAAAATACTCTGAAACTACATTCGACTAACTATTCTAAAGTTATATTCAATATTAAAATACTAGAGATCCCCAGCAGTGCCACATCATTGCTCAAGTGGGCATATTCCACACAAATTTCATTAAAGCTTCTTCAGCTTCACAATGGTAAACTGGAACTTGCAAGATTTGAACACAAAACTCATGAATGAGAACTTGCCTCTCTATATCTCAGAGAATTTTCTGAAGAAGTCTATGCCCAAAACAGGGGCATGCCTATTCAACATCAGGAATACTGAACTGCCAAAGACAGCATTGCTGAAATATCCTTCTCAAAGCCTCTGCAAGAGTGAATAGTTCTGACATCCAAGAAGATACTCCACATCTTAAAGTTCTAGAAAAATTACAGAATATAACTTTCAGTTTGTTTTTCTCTAAATACAGTTGTCTTCTAAAGAAACAATAAGGTAAAGGGTCCAATTCTCAACTGAGTAGAAGTTAGGTTAGGTCTCCTTCCAAAATACTGCTTTAACCTGGAAGTTATGGATATTTGACATTGGCAAACTAGGCTTTTAGGGATCTAGGACATACCAATTATATGTCATCACCCTTTTCTGGTTGCTAAACTTTTTCACAGAGGCTGAACCTAAGGAAATCCACTGTGCTGATAATCATCAATTACCTTCTGTTGCAAGTATAAATAGATAAGGTAGAAGTGTTTTTCAGGTGGAAAAGAGTTTCATTACTTTCACAGCAAAGGAATTCTGCTTGCCTAGCCACACCTGTAACACCTTTCTTGTAAGAAGTCATTATGGATTTTTGAAGAAGAATTTCTGATTTATGGGCACAATATAAGCAGAAAATCCTGGAATCCTACATAAGAAGTAAAAAGGAAGTGCCTAAAATGGAGGTAAGCCCATAAACCATTTGGCAACAAATCTCAGCTCTAGAGCCAGGTTTAACTAAGGACATCATGAACATTTCTGTGGATCATCAGTCAAGATAAGCACTCCAAGGAAATACTTTGCCTCCCCTCCTTATAAAAGAGCTCCTGCTGTTCCTCACACAGTGCACCATTGATGTGAAGGCATTTCAAGAGAGAACTGTTCCCCTGATTGTTCAGACTGTCAACAGCTGAGAGGATCTCTAACAACCTCCTCACAGAAGAAATTTTGAGCACTATCTCAAATCCATGACAATTGCTCAGGCTAGAGGTCACATCCTCTGGCAATTAGTAGAATAAATCAGTTTGTTAATCACGTTGGAGGAAAAAAGACCTAATTAATGGGGAGGTATTGGCCATGCATGACTAAGGATATTCACATAGTTACATAGCTAGAATGACCTGTTTCTGAATGGCATATCCTACCTGAAATAGCCTGGAGCAAGAGAAGTGCTGTTGACAAATGATAGTTCAGGAAAGCTGTTTTGGTATGCAGGAACAGTATGCTGCCTTAAGCAGTATAAGTGGATCTATGTGTACACAAAATTACATCTTTGAAACTATTTCAAAGTTGGAATTGCAAGAAGCTATTTAGAAAATAATGTAAAAAACAGGTCTAGTGGCATCGATCAGAAGTTTATAACACTTCTACTTTTGGAAAAACTGCACAGAACTGAAATTGGAAGAGTAAAGCAGATTTCTCCTTCCTCATGAGATTCTTTGAACCACTGGCATGGATCAGAAGTCTGTCACATATTGGTGCCCAGAAAAATGGTCAGAAAGCCTTCCAGTCTTATATAAGGTAACGGACAGTATACTTTGCAAGTAAAGCCTATCAGACAAATTAGCACAGAAGCTCTGCTAGGTCCTCTGTGGACTTGTGTGGCATAGGAGTTCTGATTAGGTTACCATAAGCTTCCCTTTTGGCCACAAAATCTGTTATTCTATCATCTGAACTAACACATCATCAGAGATAATTTTTTAAACTGTCAACATTAGAGAAACTCTGATTACTGTTCAATCAATACTCTGAACATTAAAATAAATCCTAAGGGTTCCAATGTGTTTCTAAAGTAACAGTAACAGACTGTAGTATTTGCCAAACTCAGGGAAAGAATTAAGTCTATTTGCTTAATCAAACAACAAGAGTCCTCTGAATTCCTCTTGTCTTTGGTCTGATATTAGCTAACAGTTGCACTTGAAAATCTTACTGCTTTTATTAATAAATCCAGGGAAAAAAACTCTAGTATGTATTGACAGGACCAACCTCCCTTATAGTCCTCCTACACAGGAGTAGATTTTTCAACAGTGTTTCAAAGGACAAGAAAGTCTGCTTTGAAAACAAATTAGTAGACATCACAGCTGGCAAGAAACCAGCTCTCCCTGAGGCATTCATGTTATGAGCTAATTTGATGAAATATTTTAATCTTCATCTCAGTTTTATTCTTAGAGATCCTAAATGTACACATTAATTTATAAGGAGCCTTACTGTAGATAAACATCTTAGATAATCTCTTTTGATCCACCCCATCACATCAGGCTTGGAAATGAAATGAGGATGAGGCATTGCATAGTGCTGTCTTTTTGGCTAAAGCATCCATCAAAAAAAAGAGTCAGGAGAGAAGAGCCATCTGCTGAAAAGCAAACATAGGCCAGAGGAAAGAGAAGAAGCTAGAGCTCCTTCTCCTTCTCATCAATATACAGGGAGCAATAAAAATCAGGCATCTAGTCACAGTCTGAAAACCTACACCCAATACACATCATTAGTGTAGCATCTGAGTACCTCTCCTAGTCTAATACAACAGTAGCCCCCAACCCGAGTAGCTCTTCAGCAGGCAGCAAGCATTACTTTAAAACCAGCCATTAAAGTAACCTTGGTTTACAAAACAGCTCATGTTGCCCTAGATCCCTTTGAATTATCTGCAGAGGAAAAAAAAAAATTAAAAAAAAAAATCCACAAATTCTCCTGACTGTCTTGCCCAAAAATATGTAGCCTGAGACATGTGAGATGAGGGCATCATGGGCTTCTAATTCTGAATTGGTATCTGTAGCTCCCCAGCCACACTGTGTACCAGAGTGGAAAATGCCTTACACTCAGATGACTTCTCAGTCAGCATGGTTAACTCTCTCACTGAGGTTTACATTGGAGAAAAATGCTATGCAAAAAAATTAGAGCATTTAAAACGGTTTAATACACACCAATTTTCCAACTCACAACATCAAAGAGGCTTTTTTTTTTTCTGTTTTTTGAGATTTTTCAACAGAAAACAAGACAACTGAAAAATGGACTGTATTGGGTTTGCGTGGCAAGGTTTCAGTGAGGGGGGCTACACTGTGGTTGCTGTGAGAAGCTGTCAGAAACTTCCCCTATATTTCATAGGGACAATGCCAGACAGCTCCAAGACAGACCCACGGCTGGCCAAGGCCTGAGCCCATCAGTGGCAGTGGTAGCACCTTTGGGATAACATAGTTAAGAAAGGCAAAATAACTGCACAACTACAGTCAGACAGAGGAGTGAGAATATGCAAGAGAAATCAGCTCTGCAAATGTCAGTGAAGGAAGGGAAGAGGTGCTCCAGGTGCCAGAGCAAAGATTCCCTGGCAGCCTAAGGGGACCATGGTGAAGTAGGCTGTTGCCCTGCAGCCTGTGGAGGTCCACAGTGGAACAAATACTCACCTACAGCCCATGGAGGACCTCAAGCCCGAGCAGGGCAATGCTCAAAGGAAGATGTGACCCCATAGGAAGCAGAAACTGGAGAAGGTTCCTGGAAGGAGCTGTGGCACCACAGGGAGAGATGCACACACTGGAGCAGTTCTACTGGCTAGACTTGTGAAGGTAGAGAGATAACTGGGAGTAAAACTAAGCCTGGGAAGAAAGTAGAGGTGAGAAAGGGTGTTTTTAAGATTTAGCTTGTATTTCTCATTATCCTAGTCTGACTTGATTGGTAATAAATGAATTTCTTATTCCTCAATTTGAGTCCATTTTGCCCATGATGGTAACTGCTGAGTGATCTCTCTCTGTTCTTACCTCAATCTATGAGCCTTTTATTGCATTTTCTCTCCCCTGTCTTGCTTAGCAGTGGGAGTGATTGAGAAGCACTGATGTACACCTGCCCAGCTAGGGTCAACCCACCACATGGACACATGAAGACTCAAGCTTTCTTCCTGCCCCGCATGAGTACTTCTTTGTATTTTCATTGATTTGAAATCTATTCTGACCACTGGAAATCTGTACATATAAGAAAAAACAATTTCCTGGAAAGGTCTAATTAGTTCTTTTTGATTCTAGAAGACAAATGAAGGTGACAGAGAACATGAGAAGACTTCTTCTACACCTAAGCAAGCCTTCCAAAATTTATGGAGGTATTCTTTTAAGATGTGTATATTTATGGGTTGGTTTGTTGTTTTTTGTTTGTTTGTTTTGGGGGGAGGTTTAATGATGGACTACAGAACACAGGGGTTTGGCCCAATCTGACAGACATCAGTCTTAAGGTGACGTGGGAACCAAACCAGGAATATCTCCTTAAAATTGTACCTCTTTTGAGCAATAGCAATTGGTATGAGGGAAACAGTCAACAAAAGGCACATGGCTGCTGCATTTGAAACCAGGTATTGTGTCTGAAGATAGTCTAGTATTTCCTAAAATAAATCCCAGAGCATACAGTATAGCCTGTCAAATCCCTTCACACCTAACCAAGTGTAAGTGAAAAGAAGCGAAGGGTTAGACAATTTGGTTTTCTAGCCGTACACATTCACTAAAAGACTAATTTTTATCAGCATATATATATATAAATAATCACAAGAAAAGCCTGTGGTGAGCTACATATTACAAACTTTAAGATTACCATATATTGCTATTATTTGTTATATTTTCTAAAGTCATATTAACCATCTTTTAAAAAGACTGTGAAATGAAGCAGGCAAAGAAGCCTAAAGCTAGGAATATAATCCAATCCAGCTATGCTATAGAAGTGTTAATTAAGAAACCTTAGGAAGGTCAGAGCAAGATATTATTTAATACTGTCATAGTACCTATGGTGTCCCAGCGCCAAATCACAAGTAACAAAGAAATGAGGTCCTGTCAAGGGCTGACTGGTCAAGGCTGGATCATTCCATCTTACATTATAAGAAAGCATGTTGCTTTTTTAAGAAACAAAAGGAGGAGATGCAGCTCTAAGAAGTCTCCAGGGCATGACAGGTAGCTGACTTACTTGGAGAAAATAAGAAAAATCCCTATTACTAAGCATATGTTTTGGTTCTATATCTCTTGCTTATTTATTTCTTTACTACACATTTGTTCCATTTTTTTATCATTAAATCTTGCCTAGTGAGAAAGTAGATTCTCAGCAATCAGATGTCTACTACAAGGATCCATTATTCAAGTGCAGACTGGTAGAATTAAGACAGGGTTTACTACCAAGTCAATTGCTCAGTTTCAAAAGTCTAGTCAACTTGTCAGGCTGAAAAGGTGCATATTTCTTAGCATATATTAGTCTCTGCTATTTTGATAAGCAGCATCAGCCCAGGATTATGACCATCATTCTTGGTTCTTGTTTAAAAAAACTAAAAGAGAGAGTTTAGCTAAAGGCCAGACCTAAACTACTACAGTCAGATGAAATGCTTTGTGAAAGTCAAACACAGCGTAGATCTCAAAGCCTTAAGAAAGTATCTGTTTATCCACTGTAAGGGTTCTTTAGACTCTCTGTAGTCTACCTCTTAGAAAAAAACAGTAAGTGAAGTCACACTAACATCTGAAGTGTGAAGACAATACTGGCAGCCTGAGCAGTGGGATTAAGAAGTGCACTGTGTTCAGGGGTTCACCTGCCACTGGCATCTGTAGCAAGCTGTAAATGTCTTACACATAACTTATTTTATGAAAAGTTTAAACTAGCTTTCGTAATGAAAATCTTTTTTCATTAAAGCTTTTAATTGAGCTTGTTTTGTAAAAATTCCTGCTGCAACAAAAATTGAGCAAGTGTTTGTTCTTGCCCTCTACAAACAAAGCTGAGAAGTAAAAAATTTCTAAACCTCATATTTCCTTGCTAGGACCATAGCTCAGTAATACATAAAACCTGGCTGTACAGCTCACAGCACCAGATCAGAAATCTTCTAGCTATATGATACAAAACATAGTCTACTGAAAGCTCATTCTGCTTGTCTGAACTCATTCCAGAAGTATGGATAAGTTGAGGTTGGACCAAAAGCTTTTAGTGAGGTCAGGTACAGTTTTGTCTTCCACAGCAGCCCTGAAAGCCACTATGCACACTACTGAAGTTGACAGGAATGTAGGCATATGCCAAAGACCAAATTAGATCCAGTTCATCTTGTTGGGTGATTCAGTAGTCCATAGATGAGTAGAAATTATTTTGAAGCCACAGTTTCTGTCATATCCAGGAAATACAAGTTCTTGGGTTCAGCTGTAACAGTTATTTTTCTCCTTCTTAGTAGCTGGTGCAGATAGGCCTGTCTCTTCCCACAGATCTATACTGCCCTCAAGCCTTATTATACTTTGAAAAGCTGCAACAGCAACAGTGCAAGACAAGTCTGGACCACAACACAGCACAGAATAGCAAAACTAGCTTTGTTTACAGTGCTTCAGCAGCTCTGGGCAATTCAACAATTCTAATGCAAGCTCAGAAATACAAATCAAAAGAGGTAAGGCAGAAATAATATTCAGCTTGTCATTTCAGAGACTTTCAAATGGTGGAGCTCTTGGTAAGTTTTTAAGATGCTAAGGGTCTCAAAAAACGTAAGAGTAAGCTGCAAAACTACTGGTTTTGGTGGGGGTACTACCAGCAAAATATCTCGGGAATCTGATGTTTCAGTGAGTCCAAAAACCTTTTCTTTCTTTGCACATACAAACTTCATAAAAATTATGAGTTTTGCACCTAAAAAATTATAAGCCCTGCTGGAATTACAGAAATTACTCATAGGTATGGCTGGATTCAGTCTAATCATACAATCATAGAATCATAGACTAGTTAGGATTGGAAAGGACCTCAAGATCATCTAGTTCCAAACCCCCTGCCAGAGGCAGGGACACCTCACACTAAACCATGCAGCCCTAGGCTCTGTCCAGCCTGGCCTGGAACACTGCCAGCAATGGAGCATTCACAACTCCCTTGGTCAATCCATTCCGGTGCCTCATCGCCCTTACAGTAAAAAATTTCCTCCTTATATCTAATCTAAACTTTCCCCGTTTAAGTTTGAACCCATTACCCCTTGTCCTATCAATACAGCCCCTAACGAAGAGTCCCTTCCTAGCATCCCTATAGGCCCCATTCAGGCACTGGAAGGATGCCATGTGATCTTCTCGCAGCCTTCTCTTCTCCAGGCTAAACAGACCCAACTTTCTCAACCTGTCTTCATATGGGAAGTGTTCCACTCCCCCGAGCATCATCATGGCCCTTCTCTGGACTTGTTCCAGCAGTTCCATGTCCTTTTTATGTTGAGGACACCAGAACTGCACACAATACTCCAAGTGAGGTTTTGTAAGAGTAGAGTAGAATAGAGAGGCAGGATCACCTCCTTTGACCTGCTGGTCACACTCCTTTTGATGCAGCCCAGGATACGGTTGGCTTTCTAGATTGTGAGTGCAGGCTGTTGGCTCATGTTCATTTTCTCATCCACCAACACCCCCAAGTCCTTCTCCTCAGGGCTGCTCTGAATCTCTTCTCTGCTCAACCTGTAGCTATGCCTGGGATTGTTCCGACCCACGTGTAGGACCTTGCACTTGGCATGGTTAAACTTCATCAGGTTGGCATCACAAGACCGCCTCACAAGCATGTCAGGGTCCCTCTGGATGGCATTCCTTCCCTCCAGTGTATCAGTTGAACCACACAGCTTGGTGTCATTGGCAAACCTGCTGAGGGTGCACTCAATCCCACTGTCCATGTCATCAGCAAAGATGTCGAATAAGAATGGTCCCAACACCAACCCCCGAGGAACACCACTTGTTACTGGTCTCCAGCTGGACATTGAGCCATTGAGCACAATTCTTTGCGTATGGCCATCCAGCCAGTTCTTTATCCACTGAGTGGTCCACCTATCAAATTGATGTCTCTCCAACTTATAGACAAGGATGTCATGTGAGACAGTGTCAAACGCTTTGCACAAGTCCAGGTAGATGACATCAACTGCTCTATATAGCTGCTAATAGCATTGCTCTTCTGGAAGGCAGGCCCAAGAGAAATCCATCACAGTGAGTACTGGCTTGGACCACTTCTGTTCAATTTTACAAGATGCTCTGAAAATGCATGAAATATAACAGAGTTCACTGGGGTTAAATACAGACTTGAACTGACCTCTCCATAATCTGAATTTGATCAGAATGTTATCAGTCATACTTCAAACATTTCTACCTTGTCAAGGATGTATAGTACTAACTCCTGGTTGGCTATGTTCATTTTTCTGAGGGGAAATAAAGCACTAAAAAGAACCCACCATAATAAACTATTTAATAACTCAGTCATCAACAGAAGACATGCAAACACACACAACGGTCACACTTAGAACAATGTGTTCTAATAGAAATGCCCTTAACTTGACACAATTTATTAGCATTGTGGTTGTTTTTCCTACAGTATTTTCACAAGCAATAGTCCAAGGAGCATTTGTAGCTCTTTACTCTGTTTTAACGGGATTTGATGTCTGAAATGACATAAAATATAACTTCTGCACTATTTGGACCTTGGCAGTTAACTAAAACTAAAACTGATCTTCAGTCCTGTATTGAGCTGGATGTTGAAACTAGCACCACATCACACTAACACAAGCAGACAGCCTGGTACTCCACCCACCATGAAGTACTTCGAATGATTTTTCCTTAAAATATTCATAGCTTTTAAAATTAGCTTCAATTGAGAATGCATTTTAAGAGGTTAAAGATAAACATCAGTTGGCATCTGACAGTCAGGGTGACATGGGAGTAAAACCACACCTCTTAATGATGGTCCCAAAATACAACTAGATCTCTCAATATTTTCAGTGTCTCCATGGAAGCTCATTCCTGGACAAAAGAACCTATTTCACTGTATGGGTTTTCCTGTACCTGTGGTCATCCTAGCAGAGAAGAATATTACTGCACCCACTTCTGTTCTAAGCACCTGGATTACAACTTCATGTAGTGTTTGAATGGCACCAAAGTCATAATTCTGGTATGTGAATGGTGCTTATAGGTAAGACTCAACCTGAATTAGTTCTTTTTTAAGCTTGGGGAACATTTCCTTGTAAATAAGGGAAAATACAGATAAACTACCACCTTCTGCCTAATTGGACTTTTTAAAATTCTGGTAATGCTGTGCCATATATCTAGTACAGTTTGTAATAGCCTGGAATTAATGAGAGGATACTTAAGGATCTATTACCTTTTTGATTACATCTGCTGCAGTTAAGTTTTGGAACTCCACTGAAGATTTATTATGTTTCGATAAAAGTGTGTTTCTCATATATGAATGTTACATACTGGAGAAAAACTTGAAAAGAAATATAAAACAGTGTTTTCTTGCCTCTGTGTGTGCATACTTGTATATTCTTTATACTTTAATCTATCCAATTTATCAAGTTACTATTATTCATTATATTGCCAAGTAGTACCCAAAAGCATCACTGAATACATGGTAAAAACATGCACCACAAAGTCAGCACTTCAAATTTTGATCAGATATTAATTAAAATTCCAGTGCTGGACTTCCCAAAATACTGCAACCAGCCTAAAAATAATGAGGTCTAAAAATTATTTATTTATTCACAGTGCTTTTATTTGCCATTCACTTTTCAAATAACTAAGTTTTCTACTTACAAGTTCTTTCATAAGCATCATGGACAGAAACTGCCTGTAACTGAATATTAGATTTCCCAATAAACACATGACTGAAAGATTGTGACTGTAAGATGGGAGTAAGCTCAGTATAATATGTTAAGCAACACTGACATACTCTCAATAATGTAAAAAAATGGTAATACATAGGCTATTAATGGTCTAATGTACATGAGAGTACAACAGGCAGTTATAAAAAAGATAGAAGAGGAACATAAGGTCTTAACAAGACCATAGCATAAATGAAAAAAGACATTAGTGTTTAATAAATATTAATTTCTTCTCAATCTAGAATGTGTACATCTATGCAACCCCCCTCCCACCACCACTAACGTAACTTAGTCTAGCTTTTGCAACCTATTAATATAAAATGCTAGTAAGAACACAGAACTTCTTTTACATCCCAATAAATTTAATTCAAGCAGAGGTCTGCTGGAAGACAATGCAAGTCAGTGTGACCAAACTGGCAGGGGTAGTGCACATTCAGTGATGGAGCATCCATTTCCTTAGTATTATGCTCTGACTTTTCAATTACATTTCTTCTTGCTGCTAATGCTTGTACCTGTATGTATACAGATAATAAACAAACAAGAGTGACACCCTATAGAGTTTCTTAATGCTTGGTAACAATGGATGTTTCGCCCTTGTCTTAAGGGCAAGGGATTGATGTCTAAGCATAGGGGAGGAAACACATACTCTGATGCCAAGCTGAGCCGTCACTTGAACAAGTACAGTCTAAATACAGCTGGTCTTGTGAGGGTCCCTCCTAAGTCTGGTTACAGGACAATCCCTCAGAAGGAGGAAGTCTCACTAGTCCCAAATAATACCTATGTCAAAAGTATTCACTGGATTTCAGTATCCCAGAGGAAGAAGTCAGACATGAGCTCAGTGCAGCTATATGAAAACTTCCCAGGGGCTCCTAAAGAGCAAAAGGAGGGACAGGGTCTGTTGCTACCCAGATGTATCACCTACTCAGTTTCTAGCTTACGGTACGGTACAAAGCCTGGACTGTCTTTCAAGAATATGAGACAGCATAAATCTAGTAATTGCAGAAAAGTGAAGCATATGCTACTCTATACCTTTTAATGCCCTTTACAAAGCAGATTTGCTCTATTTTAACTAGTAGCAAGAGACACAGAATGCCTCCAGGGTTTGCCCGAGGCCAGAGACATCAATGCCAGCGTAGACAAATCGAAGCACCTCACTAGATGTTATTGGTTGTGTTTATAAAATGCTGAATTTGTTATTTCTCTCCAATTTCTATTTGCAACAGGCTAATGTGACAAAGATCTGATTAAGCATTCTTAGTTGGATCATGTGTGGAGAGAGTGCTTTTTAGATATATGTTGTGGATAAAGGTTAAACAAAGGGGAATTTACAGAGCCACTGAGAGAAGCAATTTTCTTCTGCACACATTTCTCCTGTATTCATTTTTCTCCTGTATAAAACTCCTCTTGCAGTTGAGGTACTGATTTGTCCAAGTGTTTTTATTACTGCAAAAATAGCAATGTAAACTGAGAATTTCCCTGGCCTAAGGGATATTTACATTTATTTAGTTTTTGATCTGACAGACACAGTTTATCACCTGGCTCTTTACGACAGGTATGCTGCTTAAAAATACAAGGAAACAAGACACCCAATGTCAGTTTGAAGGACTCAGATCTATAACCAATGAAACTGTTTAATTCAAAACACATAAACAGGTCTAGAAGCAAGAGTGAAAACCCAAGACTCCCCTGTTCAAAGATAAGCACTTCCATTAGCTGGCTAGTGGGTCCTGTGGTGTCCCTTGTCCCATAAATCCCAGACTGCATGCAAGCTAGCATTTTAAAATATAAAGGGAAAATGCTCCTCTGCATCCAGGAAGGGACATCCGCTCAGGCAGAGGAAGGGTTTCATGCTTTCTAAAGATGAAAACTCTAAACACACGGTCCTGCAGAAAGATAAACTATCCCTCCTCTGTATTCCTCAATTTTTCTATCTGAAGCAGCCACTATAAGTGGGTTTTCTTCAGTAAGATTTGAGGAATGCCTGGCAAGTACACAGTGGCAGCACATACTAAAACAGCTTTGCTGGGAGTTGGACACATCTTCCTGACATGGCACAGGCAGAAGGCTATTCTACTTTAGAAAGCAAGAGACAAACCTCAGCATACAAAAAGAGGCTGTCTGGGCATTTGGCAGACTAAGTTTAAAAAGTAAGATATTAAAGTCATGCAGGAATCCTGAGGTTTAGGCTGTATTTTAGCTAAGGTTCCCAGAACTGTAATTCCGGATTTACACACCTAAATTTTTGACAACTTCAACTTTAATCAGTTGAATCCTGGTTTTGGATTAAGCTCTCATTCCCTACAATAAAAATGTCTGTACCACAACTTTATCTACGATCTGTGCCAGAAAATAAGACTGATGTGGACTGAGAAGAACCAGAGGTCCAGGTTACTATAAAATTATTACTCCAGCCATGTGCAAAAAAAAGCAATAAAGATATGAAAACTTGTGAGATGGACAAGAGCAAAAGATTAGAAAGATGAATACCCAGAAAACACAGACATGTAATGGTAGATAACAATATTAATAAATTAGTTTTCACTGCAAAAAAATAAATAACATTTTTCATAGCTTCAGATATTGCTGAAACATTTGTCTACCACGTTGGCCAAACACCATGAAAGCAGAAGAGAATAAAATAGATTTCAGAAATAATTTGGTGCATATATAAGGCAATCAATACATTTTCACATGGTTTTCATATTATGTGCAGTAGTTCTGCAAGTATTTCTCTAGAAAAACAAAAAAGTTCAGTTTTAAAAATGGAAATTCTTATGACCTATAAATTGATGCAAAACCCACAGAAATGTAGCAAAGAACAGGGTGAGCAGGACAGAAGATCATTCACTAGAAACTAAGGCAGGCAGATGGGGATTCAGATTTCTTGCTGGCAACTGGAGGAAAGCCATTTTCTACACAAAACTTTGCACAAACATGGAGACAGTGAAAGAAAGAACAATTTGTGTTAACAGCTAACTATTAGGAATAAAGATAGGAACTTTCACAACGTAATTGTGGAAAAAAAAATGAAAGGCCTATGAGACAAACTTGCCAGGAATAACGCCTCAAATCCAGTAGCAGCTAATAAGACTGTTTAATAAGTACTGAAATTTGAGGCAAAAAAGAAAAAAAGGAGTTGGAAGGAAACCTGGAGAGAAACACCTTTCTTCATATAGGCAGAACCAAGAAATAGAAGAGAGTGGCTGGTCATTGCTGACCAAGCACTGCTGAACAGCCTAATGCTGATGGGTCATGACTTGTAGTAAGTAGGATCCCTCTGCAACCAGCATGTAACTCTGAAATCATCAGAGATTCACAGTCAGAGAAATGTTTGGGACATTTGATTCCATCATATAGGAGAGAGGCTTGAATTGCATCTGACCTTAGAGAAATGGTTGCAAACAGCAAAGGTAATTGATCTGACAGGGAAAAGGTTAAAGCAGTGACATTCAGAACAAGTACTGAAGCCCAAGGTAAAAAGAAAGCAAGCAGCAGAACCAATACACAGGCATTCAGGTCCAGGGCACATGGAGGCAATTGGGGGATGGAAAAGTCCAAAGAGAGAAAGGCATGTCACACACGCTGGAAATCACTAACTTTTGACTTTTAAAAGCACAGCCATTCAGATGAGAAAAAAAGGCAATGTACACAGTGATTGAAGAGGTAGAGATTTCCAATTAAACAGAGCTATACAATCTGACTTCAACAAATCCATGGGCTATCAATGTGTATGCACTGTAGGAAAGAACTGCCAACAATTCAATCACCATGTTGGCAGCTATGCTATTAGGTCAATGACCAATTCTGTTCCAGCAGGATTGAATAGCTAGCTGCAATGTTATCCCTACAACACTGACAAGGCAGTAACAGCAGACTGTAACACTTGTGAGCAAAAGCTGACAACAGACACTAAAGCCATGCTGAGGCCAATGGGCAAATGCGAGATGTTTATAAGAGATCCAGAAAACCAAGACCAAGTACTGTATAAAGCTCCCAGTAGCTGTGTCATGGGTTCAGCAGCAGCAGTCATTTTTCTTTAAGCAGTAGCTGGTGTAGCACTGTGTTTTGGATTTTTA
>JASSUY010003680.1:0-21904 GCA_032466535.1 Forpus xanthops | reverse complement strand
TGTGGCTTTTTTGGTGCTTTTTGGTTGCTTTTTTGTTGCTTTTGTGTTGCTTTTTTGTTGCTTTTTTGTTGCTTTTTTGTTGCTTTTTTGTTGCTTTTTTGTTGCTAGCTTTGCAGATCAGATGCAGTAAAACAGCTGAGTGCAGGCAGTTTTTAGGCAAATACTGAAATCTCACTGAAGCCAATGGAATTTTAAGCATGAACTTTGCAGAACTGGTGCATAAGGTTCAACCAGTAAAGAATGACATGAAAAACCTGGCTTTCCATTTTTACTAACATCATGAAAGGAATGCAAGTAATTTTACACATGAAAGAAAGCTCTCTGATGAGGACATGACCGTTTTTGGTGCCTTTTGTGCCTTACATCTTCCTGAATTCTGAGGTCTTGTATGACCTAGCCCTGCTGTTCCACAAGAAGCTCTACAATCTGCAGCAAGTAAAGCCAAGTTTTAGAATTCATATATTTGATATGGCTTCAGGTACTGTGGAATGTAAATCTCTTATGCAAAACATTGGAGGAACTAAATCCAGATATTACAGACTTATTGGTGGAAGCTGGTTATTCCCTTCTTGTGGATACTTAAACTGATCATCTGTTCGAATATTGAAGGGATTCCCAAGCACTCTCCTCTGTTTTGAAGGGTAGAGCACATGTGGAATGAGTGTTTCCTCCCAACATCAAGAGTGGCCTGTGCAATCCAGAGAAGATGTCGTTTAAGCTCATTTAACTCCCATTGTTTCCCTGTGCCTAACATACAGTGTTACTACACCTTGGTTTTGTATATTTCTTTTGTTTTCCTTCCTTTGTGGTTAATCTATGGTATTTGCTGTGCAGCTGAAATTGGAAATTTTAACTGTATTCTTAAGTTTAGGGTTTTTGTTGTTTTCCATTTCTCAGCGATGTTCAGAAATGCAGTGATCTTTTTTGAAACACACATTCAAGTAAATTAATAGAATCATAGAGCCATTTAGGTTAGAAAAGACCCTTGAGATCATCAAGTTGAACCATTAACCTAGCACTGCTGAGATGACCACTAAACCATGTCCATAAGTGCCACATCTACCCATCTTTTAAGTACCTCCAGGGATGGTGTCTGCACCACTTCCCTGGGCAGCCTGTTCCAATGCTTGACATCCCTTGCAATTATGAAATTTTTCTTGACATCCAGTCTAAACCTTACCTGGCACAACTTGGGGCCATTTCCTCTTGTGCTATCACTTGTTACTTGGGAGTAGACAGCAACACCCACCTCACTTCATCCTTTTTTCATGTAGTTATAGAGTGATAAGGTCTCCCTTGAGCCTTCTTTTCTCATTTTTAAATGCTAAAGTCACTGCACACTAAAATGTGGACAATTAAGTGTGATAACTCTGAACAATATAACTCTCAAACTAAGTAGTTAGCTAAGAGTGTCCCACTTTCTGACATAATAATTGATGCTTAGAGAGGTGTTCATTTGCATATCAAGGTCTTTACAAAGCCTTTGGGGATTACAGCTTGCTCTTTCTTTTATAATCAGAGTCCAAGTGCAGCACAGTTCAATGTTATTATGCTGAGAAGTTTCTCAGATCTCAGTGTTCAGGCATCAAAAATTCAACCACAACAATGAATACAAAAAGTCCAGAGAAATGGCTCTTAAATAATGGGAAGCCTATGCTATATGTGAAGCCCTCAGTTTTAAGGGAGAAGCAGTTTTAAAAGCTCACTTCATCAAATCCCAACTTGAATCCTTCTGAAAACTGGTGGAAGGATTCCCAGTGACAGAAGGAGGCTTTGGATTTGGCCCATGGTGAATTGTGGGGCTTTGCAACTTTGGTACATGCGAACACAACTACCTCAATTTTTGTTTTCACATGCAGGAGCCTGAAGTGTTCACATAGCTGCAGTATTAGTGCAAGAATTTGGTATGATGTGGAGCCTATGCATATGTGGCTTCCCTGCAGTTCCCAGAGGTGCTGCTGAGAGCTGCAGGCTGGTCATGGGTCCTGGGCACTGGTGCCCAATGAGCAGCTAAGGCAGCAGGAAGGGTCACGGGAGATGCAAAGTGTCTCCATGAGGTCAAAACCCTCACAAGCAGTTCTGTAACTGATGCTGTGGAGGGCATTGTCTTTCTATAGACAAACCTTACACACTGCAAGTTACTTGGTTGGAGAAGTCCATGGGCTGGGTTTCTCACCAAGTTTTTCCTGAGGCTGGTAGAGTAACATGTAAAGTTTCACTGTTTTCTGGGCAGTTTGTTGTGGTTTTTGTAAATTTAATCTGTTGTTGTATGCTGACAATAATTCTGGGGATATAAACATTGTTTTGGCAGCTCTTTTATTCTTTTGCTAAATCATACAGCCATTAACAGCTCTCAGGTTTCATTTCTTCAGAAAATGTGTGTTTTGCACATCAAATTATAATTACGAGCCTGTAGAGGAACATGAATTATTTAATTTAGCCTAACTTTAAGCAGCAGCTTGTATAGACCATGGTCTCAAACCTCAGCAAATGGTCATGAAATATCCCCATAGTTGTAACTTGAGATGCTGTGAGTAAGAAGCTGTTGTAGCGCAGTGCTGCGCCTCCTTAGTACCTGCCTATTGAATGCAAGGCTTTTGGAAAGATTTATCAGAGTATAAATATGCATATCTTGAGTCTTTCTTCTTGGAGAAGACATCTACAAGTTAGAATGGACTTCACGCTCTGAAGCTGATGATTTTAAATAAATGTTGCTTAAGGATATTTTCAAGGCATTCTTGTTGACTGCTATGTTTTACTGATGGGTTACCTCAATGGTGGTGCTCCAGATGATTTCTGTTTCTTACAAAGCAGCTCTACCTTTATTTGAAGCGTTTAACTGTTGCACTGGATTTTAAAAGTATAGAACTATACTACCTCTTTATTTTGAACAACCCAGAAAACTGCTTGATACCAGACTGTGTTTTTTATTTGAGTATAAATTGTGTTTGCAGGTAACTTGCCTCAGTGTTTTCTTCTTAGTATGAAGATCATACAGGTTATAAAAGAGGATTCTTGACTTACACACATTTTACTTCTGCTGTTTGGCCTGATGGCTCTTGACAGCCACTGACGCTATGGAACCACTTTATAGTGAAATCTTTGATGTGCTCCTTCACCTGTACCTCCACTGTCCCTCTGCTCAGTAGATCAACTTTATGGTAGGTGGTGTTTCCTAACAGGAGAGCTGTGACTTGGCATGTGCAACATTGCACAACATTGCTCCAGGAGCAGTGAGAGAGATTTACCATTTCACTTGATTATCAAATCAATTTGCCCCTTCTAAATTCACTATAAACTGGTTCTGCTGTGAATGTGACCTTCAGAGAAACCCATGCTGATGGCATTGCGTAGATTATTGCATCCTAATCTTGCATGTATTTTTGCAAAGCTTTCTTTTATTCTTAATTTATATTTGCTTTCTTGCTGCATTTTTTTTTTCTCTATTTTGTATTTTAGGATCGGGATATTCACCCCTTGAAGATGATGAAGATGTGTATGCACGCAATAGATATAAAGGTGAATGCTTTGCTTATGTGCTAAAGAGGATTAGCTGATTGCTGAAAGAAAGCTTCATTCTTTTTCTTTTTATGGATTATAAAATCCTGATCTGGTTCTATGACTTTTTACTTTATTTTTTATCAATGGAAATTAGATTAAGTACTGATCCCCAGTCTCATGTACCTGAGTAAGTAACTTTTGCACTGCCTTTGCTTTTAGGAGATCAGGCTGCTAAATCATGAAAATCTGGGAAGAGTTTCTCTTTCTTCTTCATACATCCTAATAAAGCCATCAACAATAAGCTAACTTAAAACCTTGGTTTACTGATGCTAATGTATAGAAGTACAAGAGAACTTGATTTTCATGACTTTTTATTTCTGCCCATAAAATTGTTTGCATTTCAGGTTAGCCTGCTACCAGAAATGCCAAGTGAAATGTGTTTAACAAATGAAAGTGTTCATTCCAAAACCAAACTATGTAGCTGGAAGAATGAGTGAGCAGACTGGTGTATTTATAAACAATTTCAAGTTTTATTCCCTAATCTGTAAGATTTTGCAGTTCACCAAAGTTGAAAAGTTGTGGGTTGTTGGTTTTTTTTTTTTTTTTTATGTTTGTTGTTGTTTGGTTGGTTTGGGTTTTGATTTTTTTTTGCCACTACCAGTAAATGTTCCATCTGCTATGGCTGTTTCCTTAAAACGCCTGCTTTTGTCTTAATTTTCTTTTATTTTCATATTACTTACTTTTCTCGGCCACAGTCTCTCAGAAGCCTGCATGGTAAAGAAATTTAGCACTTGATTTGTCACTTTAAATGGTAACTGTGTTTCTTTTTAGTAAACAAATCTGTGGACATGCTAAAATTGCAGTGTAATCTTTTTGAGTAATTAAAAATACTGGGCATTGGTGTCTTGTATGTTGTTAACTCTCTGAAAAGAATGGATGGGCCTTACAAGAGGTAAGTCATAAAGTATTTCAGACCTTTATAAACAATAAAGGGGAAAGCACAGCTGAAGGGGGCCTGTAGGGATGCTGGGGAGGGTCTCTTCATGAGGAGGACAAGGGGTAACAGGTTCAAATTTAAACAGGGGGAGTTTAGATTGGATCTGAGGAAGAAATTCTTTACTGTAAGGGTGGTGAGGCACTGGAATGGGTTGCCCAGGGAAGTTGTGAATGCTCCATCGCTGCCTGTGTTCAAGGCCTGGTTGGACATAGCCTTGGGTGACATGGTTTAGTGGGAGGTGTCCCTGCCCATGGCAGGGGGGATGGAACTAGATGATCTTAAGGTCCTTTCTAACCCTAACTATTCTATGATTCTATAACTGTCTTATTTTCCTCCCAGTAAAATATTTCAGTGTAAAATTTTGCTTTTAAACACATGCAGAAATATTTGTCTAAAGCTCTATTTAGGTGAGCTCATTTCTTGTTGCCTTTTGGTATGTAACCCTCTGCAGACACATACAAAAGATCCAGAGATCACAAAGGTAAATCAATGCCAATTCATGCCAGGGCAGGCAAGTAGTTAAAATGCAGATTCTGTATAAATTCCCTTTATATGGTGATACAAACTGGATTATACTCATGTCAGCCAAAATGTCACCAGGGTTAAGTGAAACAGAATGACTCATTCAAGCAGATATTAAAAACTGCCCTGAGTTTGGAAGCACTACTGCCAAATGTTGAAGATCAGACAATGTGAATCTATGAGTATAAAGCGTTGGAGCAGAAAAGGCTCTGTCTTCATTAGCATACTTATTTAAGTTGGTATTGGGGGGAAGGAGGCAGAATGAGACAAAGCAAGGAAAAATGGGTTGAGTAGTTATGTTCAGAGCTTCTCCTTATATGAGCATTCCAGCATTTTGTATATGACCCATTGCTTAGCAAATAAAACTTCCCAGTAACAAATAACAAAAGGTTTTTTAACTGATGCTTACATATGTAAGCAGCATTGGTTTTCCTGTGCACATATAGTCACTAAACAGTGCAAGTGAGCACAAATTCATCCTCTGCCATCTGCAAAAAAAACATTGCAGTTTATGGGGGTGGAGGCATTGACCTCCTACCAAACCCTTTTGTCTTCATGTGGATGTTTTTCATCTTGTTCTGCTTTCCAGAGAAATATTGCTGAGACTTGCTGTGCCCACAACATTTTTTAAGTTTTTTCCTTCCTCCCTGGTGAACCCTCAGCTCTGTTAGCTGACATATGAGCAAGCAAGAGTATAGCCAGGCACTTGCCATGCTACATTAAAGAGCTGCTCAGCTGAGGCTGGTGTTTAAACAGAGCAGATGGGTTGGGGGAGATGATGCTCTAGAAAATGCTTGCTTTCCACCTACTTGGCATGGCTGTATCTGACCACATTTGACGAGATAGTGCTTCCCTTACAACAACCTTCCAGTGCCTAAAAGGGGCCTACAAGAAATCTGAAGGAGCTCTTTTTGTAAGGGCAAATAGTGATAGGACAAGGGGGAATGGTTTTAAACTGAAAAAGGACAGATTTACATTAGATATTAGGAAGAAATTCTTTACTATGAATGTAGTGAGGCACTGGAACAGGTCTCCTAGTGAAGCTGTGGCTACCCCATCTTGGGAAGCATTGAAGGTCAGGCTGGATGGGGCTCTGAAAAACCTGGTCTATTGGATGGTGTCCCTGGCTGTTGGGAGGTTGGAAATATGTCATCTTTAAGGCCCTCTCAAACAACTCTGCTTTCATCGCTGTTCTGGTGCCACTGCTATAATGATCCCCATTCCTAATGCAGTTTTCTCAAATACTGTAATGACCAAAGGGTAACCTTACCTATAGAGGCAACATTGTCGCTACATCCATTTCTACTTGCTGCCTGTTTTTCCAGTGGTTTCAAACACAGGATTGACTCAGGCTGTTGTATAGCTGAGGAACAGTGCAAACTTCCAATGAAAACCAACTGCATAGGTCCTGGTACCTAAAACCTCAAATTTCAGTGAAATTAACAGAGCCAAATACAGATGGTGAAGCTCTGGAAGCAGTGCCTGGGAAACCTGTAGCTCTACTTATTCCCAATGCCTTCAGGAATACAGGTGATCTTGCCTTGAGGCAGGGAATGGTTTGTGTGACCTCTCAGAGCCCCATGCTGCTCTGATGTTCCATAAATACTCCATGTACCTCCTTTGCCTTTGAAAACCAATACGTGCCTTCACTTCAAAATAAACAAGCTTTGATCTAAAACTTTGTATCGTTTGATGTGCTTTCAGGCACGCAAGCTTTTCAAGTTACTTGGGTTTGGCTTTGGTTTTTGGTTTTCAGTGATATCACTTGGTCTAAGCCTAGATACTTGCCCCTTTATAAACCCTGCCTCACCCACTTTTTTAATCACATTCAGCTCTAGAGGAAGCATAATAATGTTTAAGGTCAAACAGATGTTCTTCCTAAGCTCTTAAAGTTATCTGCATCCAAAAGAATGTCTGTTTTTGCCTTTTTCTTTCTTACAGTGTCATTTGGTCCGGTAAAAGGCATTTTACCCCTCTCAAGGAGCATTGCTTTGCTTCTCACTATAGACCACCATAGCTGCAACAATACTCCAAGAAGGGCCATATGACTGTCCTACATCTGGGGGCAACTAGAAGCTACTTGCGCATCATTGTAAAAGGGTTTCATGTATTGGTGAAATACAGTAAGCATGTTGCAGTATAATACAACTGCTTTTGAAAGGGATTAGTCTAGAGGTATGTCTAGTCAAAAGCTGGACATTTAGTCTCTGATTTTAGTCTTCAGATATTACTTGTGTTAAGACCAGCACAGAAAAATGAAGATGCAAAATGTAGTTTTCATTGGGAAACTGTAAATATGTCCTAGAGAATATTGCTCACTGAGTATAAATAGCCCATATATGAGCAATAAAATAGGCTGTATTGATTTTTATGTGTTTGTTTGGAGCTGATCCAAATTGTGTAGAAAAATGTATATAACTACAGGAATTAAGAGCTAGAAGTGGTAATCTGCCAAAAATATAGAAATTAAATGTCTCCTGTGACTTTGTAAGATGCAAGATACTTGTTTGTTGTTTTTTTTTTTTTCCCATTTTTCTTGCAGACTTGGGCACTTTCATGATGTACCTGCTGCATGTCACAGGTAGTCATGCAGGATTCCAGGACCTGTAATCTTTCTCTTTTTATTCTGCAATCCCTCCCCCTCTCCCTATCAATATGTCCTTTTCAAATCTTAGAGTTGACAAAGGGCAGGCTTTGTTGCTCCTTGTGTAGAAAACTGCCACTTAGAAGCTGCATAAAAAGCAGGGCTTTCTGGATGCATCCAGTGGTCAGCGCTCAAGAAATATTTTTGGAGCTTTGACTGGGAAGGAAAGCTCTGATACTGCACCTGTCAGTATCACACTATGGTGCTAAATCCTCACAAGCTAGTACCCATGTCCTGATTGTATTAAGGTGTAGCCCTGACAAGCAGTTTAAGCTTCAGTTTTATGTGCATGTTTCCCTTTTTTCTCATGAGTTTGGTAGGAACGTTAGCCATGTAATCCCGGCCAAATTCCAGCTTTCCTCTGACTTGGCTGATTCATCCATGTAACTGTCCTTCATCCAGGGGCAACTAGAAGATTGTTCTTGTACTTCAGGCTCAATTTCCATGACACTAGGGGAAACTAGTCCTCCACCCATCTTTTGAGGTAAAAAGTTCAACACATGAAGTCTGGACCATTGAGGACATTAGAGCTGAATTTAAGTTTATGGAGTATGGAAAAGCTCATATTCATGAGCTTTTCAGAATATATACAAAGTATATAGTGTGCTTGTGAATGAACATCAACACTTTATGAAGGATTTTGCAGTAGAAAGAGCAAGGGTTTGTGCTGTCAAATGTATGCATTGTTCCTGCATGAGTTGCCCTTGAAGGCTACAAGTTCCTATCAAAGAGAGGAATAAGGTCAGATCTTTCTTGAAGGCTCTTCACGTAATCTGTTGGACACTTGCCTACAGATTTAATCATGGTAATGGTATTGTGCCTATTTGCTGGTAGAAATCTATTTTGTTGGTGTTATAAAGAATATCTAAATGTTTTGGTGTGGTGCCTCAGAACTGAGAACAGTGAGGGAGCTGCTGTTCTTGCACAATTGCCTAATACTGGGTGCTAACTTCAAAAGCAGCTTTTCAAATCTGAAGCTGTACATAAACCCTGAATGGCTGTTCTGAGACCCAGAGGGCATGTACACACATGTCATTAAGTAATATGCAAGTCACATCTTTTCCAACTGTGGGAGAGCTTGAACTATCCTATTCAGCAAAAGCAATATCCTTTACTGCACACACTATTATGGAAGATCTTTTCTTTCCTTTTTTTTTTTTTTTTTTAAATGAGCAGTAAGAGAGCTAGATGTTGTAAAAATGACAGCTGCAGCTGGACCAAAGATGTTCCTAATGCAAACTTTGGTAACCAAGTACAAATTGGACACGTACATTTAAAAAGCAAAAGGGGAAGATCGAGTTGTCAGGCAACTGTCCACATGGTGGCAAACTTACTCCATAGAATCCTCGAATGTCTGACTAGTTAGGGTTGGAAAGGACCTTAACATCATCTAGTTCCAACCTCCCTGCCATGGGCAGGGATACTTCACTCTATATCATGTTGCCCAAGGCTCTGTTCAATCCAGCCTTGAACACTGACAGCGACGGAGCATTTACCACTTCCTTGGGCAACTTGTTCCAGTGTCTCAGCACCCTTACAGCAAAGAAATTTTCTTGTATCTGATCTAAACTTCCCTTGTTTAAGTTTACACCCATTACCCTTTGTCCTGCTGCTACAGTCCTAATCAAGAGTCCCCAGCATCCTTTTAGGCCCCTTCAGATACTAGAAGGATGCTATGAGGTCCTCATGCAGCCTTCTCTTTTGCAGGCTGAACACCCCCAACTTTCTCAGCCCATCTTCATATGGGAGGTGCTCCAGTTCCCTAATCGTTCTCGCGGTCCTCCTCTGGACTTGCTCCAGCAGCTCCATATCCTTATGTTGAGGACACCAGAACAGTACACACTACTCCAAGTGAGGTTTCACGAGAGCAGAGTAGAGAGGCAGGATCACCTCCTTTGACCTGCTGGTCACACTCCTTTTGATGCAGCTGAGGATATGGTTGGCTTTCTGGGCTGCAAGCACACACTGTAGCTGGCTCATATTCATTTTCTCATTGACCAACACCCTTAAGTCCTTCTTTGCAGGGCTGCCCTGAATCTCTTCTCCACGGCACTAAAAAGACAGATCAACCCACCCCACCAAGACTAATAGCTGCAATTGTTAATATTTGTAATATTTAGAGCTGCAGGACATTGAAGGGTGACCTGATGCATAAGGCTTAGTGCACCTTGCTGCTGTGTTACTTCTCCACATTGAGGATTGGTGGCTTTCTAAATAAGACCTTTCTTCCCCCCCCCCCCTTTCTTTTTCTTGACTAAAGGAAGTAATTTTGTGTTCATGTCTGACCATTCACATGTTGTAAAATACTATGTACATTTTATGTTCTCTGTGCTAGAAACACCATGGTGCTCCCCCATTAAAGTGAAACATGGTTATGCAAACTGCAGGACACCTCAAGGGGAATATTATAAGAATGTATTGGGGACAAGATGCGATATTCGCTGTCAAAAAGGCTATGAACTGCATGGCCCTCAGCAGCTGATTTGTCAATCAAGCAAACGCTGGTCTGGGAAAGTGCTGTGCAAACGTAAGTGACTATGAAATCTTTGCACTGCAAGCAAAGGAAAATAAACTCTATTTGCCTTTGGAACAGTGATCTTCAGATTGTTATTGGTATTTTAAACATTGACAATATACTTGGGTATATTGGGTTGTTGAGGATCTTACTGTGGTACATTGCACGGTATTGGGAGTGGTACAAATACTTGTGGCAGATAGGCAATGTTTTATGAGTGTGGGATTTTGATTTCTGTGTTTTATGACAGAGCCATAAAGCTACTTTAAAATAATGCTCATCTTGGATTTTATAAATTGATGTGATTTGTATTGGCTGTCTAAATGGGCTCTCAAAGTAAAACATTTTCAGAGAAGAGAAGAATAGGTACTTGTCATCTTTTTTCTCATATAAACTTTGTATTAGGCCCCTAATGTGTATGTAAAGTTAAATTTGAAATGCAGCTAATAAGAAGAGTCTGAAAAACCTCATGTGGCAAATTACTTTCTCCTACTTGACATTTACTAGCCATGTCTATTTCTGTGTAATATCCCACATTCACATTACTCCAAAGGGAGGATAACAGATTTCTAGAAGTTTTTGCTTTCTCTTTCAGAAAAGCGCTGCCCCACACTGTCCATGCCCACTAATGGGGGTTTCAAATGCTTAGATGGTGCCTACTTCGACTCGAGATGCGAGTACTACTGTTCACCAGGATATCAGCTGAAAGGTGACCGTATAGTAACATGCATGGACAACAAGGTCTGGAGTGGCCGGCCAGCATCCTGTGTTGGTAAGTGGAATGATAGGATTTCATCTCAGAAAGTCTACATCCTGAGGGTCCTGCTGGTGCCTGAGTCCTGCAAATAAATTTCAAAATGCTTTTTAAATCCAGCTCCTGGGGAGAGAAAACAACTCTTGCTTTTGAAGAAGCAGAGAAAAGTTTTCCAAGGGATATAGCATGTTGCCGTCACTTTAGTACTTTTAGTCCCAAGTGGCAGACTGATTTCCTTATACACAAGCTATCAGCTCTAAGCATTATCACCTTAATAAACATGAGGCTGGTGTAAATGGTCAGTGCTATACAATGCTTGTAACAGCTTTCACTGATTTCCTGGGTGACTCCTGGTTTAGGAGTTCGTAATTGCTGCGCTACTCTTCTAGTATGTTCTCTGTCATGCATTCTGTAACTTAGTGGTAAAACAGGCTTGAAGTTAAACTCTTTATCTCATTGTCTGACACGTTGCTTTTCTTGCTTGGGATCATGGTCCCCAAACGTATTCAGGGAATATGAATGGATTGTAGCTACCAGCATGATTTCAGTGAGCTAAACTAAATTTCAGTCTAGTTCATATTGGTTACATCACCAATTTTCATTGCATATTCAGCTGTCTCCAGGGAACCTTGGCTGGAATAATTGTTCTTATATACATAAATGAAAAGAGAGAGAAATACTGAGATTTAACTGTCCTTACTACTAATGAGATTTCAACAGATAGATAGTGAAGTCTCAGCTTCTGTTCTTGTTTCTAGGAAGTCTCTGATAAAAGCTTCAGCAGCCACCCACAAAGGAAAGCTTTTTTTTGGCTATCTGAATTGGCTTCCAGTAATTTAAACTTGTGGGTGGTTGAGTATTCATGATCAGTGTTTTTGGTGTATGATAACTTGGTTTTCTTCAGAATGCTTGTGGCTCAGTCCATGTTCGCAAAAGGCTTTGGACTCTCTCCACTGTGGCCTGATGTTCATAGAATTTTTTCAGGTCCCCAATTCCTTGGTGTTGTACAAATGTAGAAATGAGCCTGCTGCTTAGGTCTAGCCTGTTTGTGTTGGCTCATTTCTTATTTACAAAAACAAACCTTGTCCTTCTCAGTGGTGTGGGCAGAGGAAGAAAAACAAACCCTTTTAAATTTGGGAATGATAAAATGTTGTCTTTTATATTTCCTGGCACTTCCAGAATCTCATCTGTTTGCAGCAACAGGGTGCTTATTACAGAGGAGGCTGTCTGCAGAGTATGTCTTCAGCAAAAAAATAAAAGAGGTTAAGTTAGAGCGACAGCATCTTTTTGATTCCAAAAACATTGGATAGCTGTTGCACAGGGTATGATTGCAAGTCTAAAGTAACCTAGTAAAAGTAATACTATTTAAGCTCTGGTAATACCACATAGGACTGAGAAGATGCCTTATAACCTTGGATGCACACAGTATCTTTATGCAAGTTATGAGTTACACAGTTAGTAAATTGTTTGATAAGGTTATCTTTTGACTTCTTGACAGGAGGATAGAGATTTTCTTGTGACCAGACAGGACCCTAACAGTTTAATGCAGTTTGCAATTGAATACATGTTCCTTACTGTATGTAATTCGTAGTTATAGAAAGCTCATCAATGAACTGCAGCCTACAAAAGCTTACTAGTGGCCAAGAAACAACTGTCTGAACAGCTCATTTCCAGCTGACAAGTAAAATTGAGGCAAAATACAAAGGCAGAATTTATTTCTTATTTTAGCATATAAGCCATTAGTTACGCAGTAGGGATGTTAGGTGTAATCACAGGCACGGGCGTGCAGAGCTCATGACATAGGTTGGGAAGTGGCCTGGAGACAGCACAGCTATTACCATCAAGTATGGAAAAATTACTGCAGACCTGAATTTATAACCCTCTTGTAAACAAGGTGCTTTCTGTACAATAGTTACACTGCTTAGTATTTTTCACAAAACTATGGGGTTCACAGTGCAGTGGTGAAGATCTGCATATGAAAGGCATCAGGCAAACGTTGTTGCTGAATGAGGTATTCATTAAAGGGGGTAAACAGATTCAATTTTTAATTAAAGAGAATTAGGTATGTTTTAGCAGTCACTTTATGGAAGCTTTTACAGACAGTGAGTGTTCTGTCCTAACAAAGCAGACTGACTGTTCCCTGTCCTCCTTCTATAAGAGGAAGGATATCCTTCATGTTGCTGAAATAGCTTTGCTTAAAAAAGGTCTGCGTGCACCTGCTTTTTATCAATTAGCTAAAAATGCCAATACTTATTTGAATAATATTTCCATTATAACCTTAATGCACTGTAAAATAGGAATAGGTATTTTTGTCTAGAAGATTGAAAAATGTCAGGCTTTCCTCTATGCAGGTTTCACAGTCCTGCTCATTTTATGACAGAAGTTGTGGTAAATGGTTATCACCATGCTAAGTCATCCTTTCGTCACATCCTAAGACTGTATTGATAGGTAGTTAACTAACAGCTTCCAACTATGGATGTCTGAAACAAGCTTTGCACTCTGAGTCATTAATTATTCTGGGCCTGATAATGGATGTTTTGAAATACAGAGCAGTGCCTTGTGGAGGGTGGCCGGGAGAGCAGGACAATGTTTTTCATTCTGCCTTTTATGATTTCCAGTCACTTCATCTCTTTATGCTTCTGACATAGACTAATGTTTTGAATTAACTCCCAGCCATTTTTTTAATGTCATCAGCAGTAACAGCCCGTTTATGTAGCAGCCAACCATTTACCTATCCCATAGGACTCCTGAATAAGCAAGTAGGGAGCATTCAGTGTATCCCTTTTTCTTTCTTCTTGTCTTCCCAAATTCACAAGCAATTAAACGTAAACCTTTAAAAAACCATGAGCAAGGCAGTTAACAAGCTATTTAAATTTTATGGAAATGGTAAATATGGCCAGCCCCAGAAGTATGATTAAAAAAAATATCAATCTAAAACCCATTTGAAAACTTAGCATTTTTCTCCACAAGGTTCAAAAGGCTGTTTTAAAATTCAGTATTCCAGCGCTGGTCTCCTAATGCCATGTCTGCAATGACATTTTCCTATTAGTAGCCGGAGTACCATTTGCTGTTGCTGAGTAGCCAAGAAAAGTGACAGCTTAGAAGAATGTGGCTGAACAGCACCACATTTTTTATGAAAACTCAATTTCCCTGCCCATGAATTAAACCTTGCAGGTGAGATTTCACCTGTGTAATACATAGTCCTGCTAAACAGCTTAACTAAATCCTCCTGGCTTTTCATTGGTCTTTCAGCAGTGACACTGTAGTAAGACTGGGTGTATGGGGTCAGACACCTTGCAGTGTGCTCTGGCTCCAACTTTGGCCACCAATAGTTATTAAGTGGAAAGTCTGACAGTCTGTTGCTTACAGGATGATTTGTTCATTCTGATAAAGCCTCCCTAGCAGCCAGGAATCTTGTGGGTTCTTCTGTTAGGGCTTGTTTTGTTTAGGTTTCTAACCTGCAGGTGGGTACTTTGCTCACTTCATATGTTTTATTGAAGGGGTTTTGAGGAGGGGTGTTTAAATTTTGCCACCTGTGTATTTGCTTGGATGTTCTGTGATTGCCTTCTCTGAATTTATATGGATTGTTTTTTGTTTAGACCTTTCTTCTGCCAAGCTGTGGCTACAGTGCTTAATGTGCTATAGATTAGCTGCAGCTTTGTACAAGGCACAAGCAAAAAAGGCTGGAGTGCTGTTGGGTTTAACACATCCCAGTGGCCACTGCAGATAAAGAACCTTTTTGGTAGACAGCTGCTTCCTCTTGGTCTGTTTCAAAGCAGAGTTATTCTGGTGGGGTTCATTTAGTAGCTGTTGTATGTGAAGGGGCAGTTGAAATGATCAGAGAGAATATCCTTTCCAGGAACTTTTAAGTCCAGCTGCCTGGCCCCTGGGTGCTTGGTGAGTAGGCTCCCACAGTAACTGTATTGTTTGTCTCTATGATGTGCAAGTCCAGCCTGGTTTATACCAACCAGCCTTTCCTGCGCTAAATAGTGTAATGATCTTTCTGATTATTTTTTTTTTAAAACACTGGGCCCTTAAATGCTTTTCTGTCTTTTATTCCAGCATTACATTTACTTAATGTATACTGTCCATAGCACAGTATTGAGCTGTTGCCACAGTAAAATAACCAGAGCCAGAAGCAGCCTTTGAGAGACTGGGTTATTTCTTATCCTAGTTCAGCTACACCAAAGAGGTATTGAGACCAATGTAGTCTTGTAGAGTAGGACAGAGCACTTGCTGACTCTAGTGTGAGGAGGTTTTCACACGTAATGGGAAGGTACTCTAAATATAAGAGAGTGAATGAGACACATGAGGAAAGAAAGTGCTACCTTACAGCCAAAGTGGATGCTTTAAAATCCTGTACATTTGCATACTGTAGCAGATAAAGGAAGGAGTGAATAAGCTGAGTGATATAGGATACGCAAGGAAGAACTGAGTGCCTTACGTATCTTTAGTGAAGGGTGTTGTAAAGTACAGGAAGCTTTAAATGCTGCTTAGAGGATTCTTCTGTTCATTTTTTTATTGCTCCACTCCCTGCAGTTGGAACTCACTCTTGTTAGCTTCACCTTCCAGGAGGATCTACAAAGAAATCAGTGGTTATCCTCACAGTACTAAAGGAAGACAAATGCAGTTTTTCATTGCTTATATACCAAAAGAAATCCCACAAAAATTAGCATGTGTGTAAGGGCTTTCTATTGCTTTCTATTTGCAAGTAAAGAACAGTCCTGTCTCTTTGTTCATTTTTAAAGCTGGTATGTGACTCTATGAGAGTTATACCTAAAAAGTCTACCACGCAAATGAACAAAGAGAGGAAAAGCAGAACATCCAGGCTCCTTGAATACAATGCTGAGCATCTCTCCTTAGTTCAAAGCTGGGGACTGTGAAAAGAAATTTACAATAACTACTGAGTTTTTACATTGCAAGGCATTGCTTATTGTCAGTTCTTACTCTTATGAACTGAGAAGTACATTCTGCATGCCTTGGCTGGAACAGCTCCAGTGTTAAGGAGACCAGATGAAGGTGGTCCTGGGTTGCACTGACAGCAGGTCAAGAACTGCAAAGAAAATGCATAGCTGTGACATATTCACAAGTACCCATTTCTGTGCCATTTATTTCCCCAGATACTGAACCTCCAAGAATCCAGTGCCCAAGTGTGAAGGAAAAAACTGCAGAGCCCAACAAGTTGACAGCCAGAGTGTTCTGGGACACCCCCGAGGGACGAGACACTGCTGATGGGATTCTGACAGAGTAGGTGCAATGCTGTAAATGTTTGTATTTTCTCCTTTTTATTGCTGGGGTCCTGGCTAGCAATTCAGCTGGTGAGGGTGGCCAGGTGTCCTTTCCATTGTTTCACCCAAGATGCTTTCTTACAGCTGTCGCTATCAGTGGCCTGTAAAGAATTGCATGTTTACCTGAAAAAGAAGAAGTTGACACCTTGGAGGTGAATCATTCAGGCACTGGCTTCTGCGTGAAGGGTAGAAAATTATTGTTTTGCTTTAGAGCTGATGAAATAAGCAACAATAGCATTTCATCTGCACCTGTGAAATTTTCCAGAGCTGCTTTGTGATTCTTGTAATCCAGACGTTTTCTTACAAGTTACCTTTTATACATAAGGATGAAAAGAGAGAGCAGCAGAATCCATTTTGACTGTCTTATAAAACAAAGGTGAAATTGTGTCACAAAACAATATCTGCAATAATCCTTAGGCTACTTCCTGAAGTAGTGCTGGTTACTGTGCTGTCCCAGCAAACTGCAGTTACCTTTAAAGTAATGCTTCTTGTTTGAAACTCCAGTAGCTTCAAACACTGGATTTAAACTTAACGCTTTCTTCAGATTTTTTCCTTGACAATGTTTATGGTTTCACAATCACCTTTTCCAGAAAAGCAAGGTGTATTTGTGAAGGTTCACTGTCTCTGATTTTCCTGTCATTATCGTGCAGGTTTTATGCCAGTTTATTTAGATTATTGCAGTGGTAAGCACACAGAAAGTCTAGTTTATTCAATAAGCAAGTTATATCTTTTAGCAGTACAGTAGTGGACCGGTTAAGCTTAGAAGCTCAAAGTTTTAAGCTTAAAGATGCTTACAGTTTTATGAGAGTATAATGAAGATGTTGAAAGACAGAGTAATATTGCCTTTTTATTGCTATAATTAAATAATAGCAGAAAGAAGAATTCATTGCACAGTTAAAAAAAGATTACTGTTAAGGTTGGATGTTATAATTCCATGGCAATTAAAACTATTAAAAATATCCTGATAAAATAAAAACTTTGAAAAGTGTCAGAATAAAGAAATTCTAAAGTCTTTTTGATGTAATGTTTGGCAGGTAAAAAAAAAAAGGTGATTATTCCACACACAATTTTGTCATATGAGTTTCCAACCCAAAAGAGGCCAGCTATTGAATTAGTGGAAGCTTTTCCATAAATCCCATCCCTATTTTTTATAGAAGTTTAGTATGCAGTGCTTTCCTTAAATGCACTAGGTCCTGCAGTCCTATAAGTACATAAACTTTTCCATTACATGGAACACTGCTCAACCTCATGCTTCAATACTGAAGGTACATTTAACGTGTTTGAATTCCTCCTGCCGTGTTTTCAGGATAGGAACAAGTTCCGGGTGAAAATGCTGCTGTGGATCCCCATGCCTTTCTGCTTGACAGTAAATCTCACTTTCTTTTCCATTTGTGTACATATGAGGAATCACAAGGAGCAGCCACATAGGGCATATCCCAATTATAAGAGTCTGGAAGTTTACTTACATTCTGCCAGCTCTGCTTTACACTGCAGTCCTGACAGTGAATTGTTCATGATACAAAACGTGGGAGGAGCAATCTTTTCCATATTTAAGGAAAAGAAAGCTCAAGTGCCTTTGGGCACGATGAGGTTCTTGGCAGCCTTATGAATTGTTTTAAAGGAAGTAAGCCCACTCTGCAGGGTGGGACTCTGGTATGTGTGACTTCAGGGTGGGCTGTTGGTAGTAAAATTAAAGCTTTGTCCTTTTCTTGTTGTCAGCCTTCAGTCGTGCAGCACAGTTCAGCCAATCTTTACACAATTGTCAGTAAGAAAATACCGACTATTTTATAAACATCTGTTCTGTTTTATCCCCTGTTTTAGTGTTATATTGAAAGGCTTACCACCAGGGTCCCATTTTCCGGAAGGTGACCACAAAATCCAATATACTGTGTTTGACAGAGCTGAAAATAAAGGCACTTGCAAATTTCTTGTTAAAGTCAGAGGTAAGAATGATGTTTTACCCTATAAATACAATCACTGAATTGCATCTGGCTTAGTAGGCAATTTAAGAAATGTCCTTATTTCTCTATTTGTTTGCAAATATATGCGTATATAAACTATGTTGATGCTGAAAGGGCAAATGCCATCTTGCTCAAGACCCTGGGGGCCAGGCCTGCAGCAGGGTGGACAGCCTGCACTCCACACATTGGAGAAGAGCTTCATTGATCTGTCCTGCCTCCAGCTCTGCACCCCTTCCCTCCTGCTGGCTCCTCCCTGATATTTAGTTTGTGAGCTGCTGAAACAAGTATGCAAACGAGTTTTTTCAGCTGTGACTCACATTCGTCAAGCAGGGCTGCCCTTCCACAAGTCCAGATCTTCAAATCTGCAGGTGAATATTCAGAGATGAAACCTGTAGGTTTCAGCTTCAGCTCTCTTTGTGCTCCATGACCTTTTGCCATCATGATACCACAATCATCTATACATCTCTATCATTTTTGTTTACATGTAAGTTAAGATGGGATTGTTTGTTTCTTCGGAGTTTCTAAGTACAAGACTAATTAATAACATTAAAAGCGAACAGAAAAAAAGACTAATTAATAACATTAAAAGCGAACAGAAAAATATCTCCTACATTGGTATTCCACTGGCCATGCTGCTCTAGTAACAAATAGGGTGATTCATGCCTTGTCGCCTTGTGTTTTCTTTGTCCTCTTGCTTAAAGTCAGACGCTGTGTGAAATTAAATGCCCCAGATAATGGCTACATCAAGTGTTCAGGTGATGGAAATAACTATGGTGCTACATGTGAGTTCTCCTGCATTGGTGGCTATGAGTTGCAAGGAAGCCCAGCTAGAGTATGCCAATACAATTTGGGGTGGTCAGGAGTGGAGCCAAGCTGTGCACGTGAGTATTTTACTATTTAACCAGAGCAATGGTTCTTTCTGGCAGTGAGAAGTTGTGAAGGGGGTGTGGGGTGCAGTGCAGCTGAAAACTTTATTGCCTTGGAGGTAAGAAACCTAATGATCTTTATCTCCCCTCCCAATTTGCACTTACAGCTGAAACCTTTGCCACCACTGGCTGCTCTTCCCTAGGATGAGGATGTTACCTCAGAACTGATAGTGTGGTTTAGATGAAAGCTCTCTTCAAAACTTCATATTGTGGAATCAATCCATCTTGCAAACCAGAACAGTTTAAGATAAAATTATTGGCTTTAATGAGGCCAATATTTCACTCATATCTTCTTTATTATTATTTGTTGTTCTTGTGCTTCTTTTAGAAGCAGACCTGTTTTTAGTATGCTTTGTGACTTTTGTTTTAATTTTTATTCTAGCCATGAATCTTAATGTGAATGTGAGGACTGCAGCAGCACTTCTTGATCAATTTTATGAGAAGCGAAGACTGCTAATTATTTCAGCTCCTACTGCAGCCAACTTCTTCTACAGGCTGCAGTTGGGAATGCTGCAGGTAAAACATTTCAGAGGTGGGATTGAGAGTATTTTTCTTTTCTAAAGAAAGACAAGAAGACAAGCTCTGCTGATTGGTATAAACCCACAAAAGTCAGCTATGATATTGTAGCCACTACAGGATCTGGCTGAAGCAGTAAGAATTAATCCAGAGCCACATTTCATGGGTTTGAGTTGAACCATCTCTCCAGCCTCTAATTCAGCTCTCTACTAGATGGTGCTGCCTTTGAGCAGTTGCTGAATCCCAGGCCCTCATCCACCCTCCCCAAATTAATATAATATTAACTTATGCTCAATAATTATTTGCTAACTTGGGTCCTAAGAATTTGAATCCAAACCATCCAGCACTTCAGAGGTTGCAGTTCATGCAAACTGGGCTTACAGACTTTGTAACTGCAATGCAAGGAAGTGTGAATAGCTTCAGAAATAAGCAGTGCACCAGCAAACAATGGAGCGGAGACTTAGAACAGAAATAATTCAGAGTGCAAGGTTAACTTGGCAAGGAAATTCAATATATTGATCAAAACGAAGTAGTTTAAGATTTTAATTTAATGGCTGTAGTACTTTGCCCATTGCTTGACAGCGATCAAACAAGTCAGCTGGAAAGAAAACTTTCTCAATCAAGTTTAATTTCACATGCCTTGCTTTGATTACTAGATTATTGACTCAATGCTTAATGCCCTAGCATCTTGTCATGTCATTACAAAGGCAAGTTTATATTTCTCAGAATAACAAAGAATCTGTTATTTTACATCCCCTGGAGTCAGGAGTCTCTACAGTGTGAATTAGAGACTTTTCTCTCACTCATAACTGGCAACTCTTTCTTCTTTTAACCCTTGCAGCCAGCACAGTGTGGGTTAGACCTCCGACATGTTACTGTAGTTGAATTGGTTGGTATCTTCCCAGCACAGATAGGAAGAATAGGTGTAAAGCTGCTGCCCCCATCACTTGCCCTGCAACTCAGGTAAAGTAAGCTCTCATTACCATTGTGTTTGCACTTTAGCATGGGAGATATATTGCTTTTGATTCTGTGCATCTTGCATCCTAAATATACTTATTTTCCTCTAATGTGCATAGCTAGACACTGGAAGATAGATGTTGATGAGTAAGTTTTAGGATTAATTTGCTCTCCATGTAATTGGTACTGCAAACACATGGGCATTTGGTATTTATGAAATTAAGAGCATAGATGTCAGCTTGTTTCGTATTTAAATGGGTCACGGCCATTTAAACATGAAATAAGCCGATGTCTCTGCCACTCTTTCAAATGCCTGTCCTCCTTGCCTGTTTGCTCAGAGTCAATTTCTGTATTATGTTAACTCTCTGTGAACCCCTGTGATCATGTCAGAGTTTTATAATTTTAGGTGCTGCAACTGAAGACAATTCAGCTGTGGCTGTATTTGTGCTGGAGTTGGTCTGATGCAGACCTGACTGGCTTGAATCACTGTGCAAGGATAGCCTTGGCACAGCTGCCAGTGCAGCCCCAAATAGCAATGACAGCTCATAACCTCTGCAGTGCTGCTGGGGGTTGTGGCCAGGCCAGAAGGGAAAGCAGTGGTTGCTCTTTGATGTTCCACAAGTAAAAATGATACAGGAAATATTTTAAAAAGGAAATTATCTCAGCATCCTCAGCCAGACTACAACATCAGCAGTTTTACTGAGGTGTCTAAACTGTTTTGAATTGGGTTTAGAGTAGCACGGGGTTGTTTTTTATTTGAAAGGGAAAGATTCAAGTGCCAGCATTTCCTAGGGCCAGGAGAACGACCAGAGCCAAAAGCAAAAGCCTCATTGGCAGGGAAAAAGGTAGTCGTTTAGGAAAAAAAGGCCAGGGGTATTTTAGGCAACATCTGTTGTGATATGCCTGAAGAAACGTCCACATTTTTTACTGTCCCAAACTAAAACCTACTCCAAATCAGAGCATTTCTTAGATTGCAAAACTTTTTTTTTTCTCTATAGAAAGGAAAAGAGAACACAAAGAGCTTTTTTATTCAAGAAAGTTATCATGGTTTAACCCCAGCCAGCACCTAAGTACCCCACAGCAGTTACTTGTTCGCTCCCCGCCCTACCCCAAGTGTGATGAGAAGGAGAATCAGAGAAAGGTAAAACCCACAGGGTTGAAATAAGAACAGGTTAATCATTGAAATAAGGTAAAATACTGTCATGGGTTCAGCAGCAGCAGCCATTTTTCTCTTTTTCATAGTAGTTGATGCAGCACTGTGTTTTGGATTTTTGGCTTGGGAACAGTGCTGATAACACCAGTGTTTATAGTTATGGCTTAGAA
>JASSUY010003669.1:0-29122 GCA_032466535.1 Forpus xanthops | reverse complement strand
GGAAGACACTGCCGCGCCTCAGCTGCCTGGGGGCGGAGCCGTTTGCACCGGCGGGGCGGCAGCAGCGGCACAGAGCGCCCCCCCGCGGCCGTCCGCTGTACTGCTCCGTGAGACACCGACTTGATAGGCACTGCCCGTGGCCGGCGGGCGCTCCCGGCGCCCGCGTGCCATACATCCCGCCGGTCGGTGGGGCCGCCCGGGAGCGGGAAAACGCTCTGAGGGGATTGGAGGGCGCGTTGGAGGGAGGCGGGATGGTGCTGGGCGGGTGCAGGAGCTTTCCCGCGCGAGGGCGGTCGCCGGGGAAGCACCGGGTAGATAGAGACTTGCAACGCGGGCGGCTTGCCCCTCCCGCCCGGCGAGGCTTTCGTTTCCTCGGTGAAGGCGTGGTATCTGTAAGAGGAAATTGCGAGAGACGGGAATCTTCTCCCGCCTGGGCAGCGGTCGTCGGTCCGCGGGCGAGGAGCGGGAGTGAAGGCCATGGATGGTGCAGGTGGCAGAAGGCCACAGGGCGGGCGCGGGACTCGGCCCGCAGCTCCGCGGGATCGGGGCGCAGGTGGCAGCCGTAGCGGCACCGCTACGCCCCGGGAGCCGCGGATGGAGGGATCTACTGTCCGCCGGCGGCCCTCCGCCGCCAAGAGCCTGTCGAGGGGCCCGGCAGCGAGCGGCGAAGAGAAGCTCCCCGCTCCGCGGGGCGAGACAGCGGCCCCCGGAGTCCCCGCAGCGCGGAGGCGATCGGCGGTGCCGGACAGGGCGGCCTCGGCCCCAGGGGCTGTCCTCCGCGCCCCTTCGGAAATGGGAGCTCTGCGGCTTCGGGACGTGCTGGTTCGGCTGTCCCTGGGCCGTCAGGACGTATCCGTGGCGTCGGATCTGGTGAACAAGGTGGTCTCGCACCTCATCCAGGCTCTCCGCAGCAACGGCGGCAGCTTCAGATACATCGAGCGGGTGGGCGCCGGCAGCTACTACGAGCACGTCAAGGTGGGTGCGGAGGTTGGAAGAGAGGAGGGACGAGTCCCGGGCCGGTGGCGAGGCGGCAAGTGGAACCTCGAGAGCCCCGGCGGCGGGGGACGCGGGGGCGGCTGGGTGGGCTGGTGCCGCGCTGCGCCTACAGCTCGAGAACAACTGTACGTCGGCCCTTCCCGACGAGAAAAGGACTTAAAGGGTTAATTAAGAACGGTTAAGTATGAAATAGTTAACTTACTGAAAGATGAATGCGTGTGCACTTTAATAAGAGACGCTGCTTCAACAGGAGCCGCTTTGAAGCCGTAGCAAGCCCCTGCCCATGCGCAGGACGCAGATCGGCCGGGTGTAACCGGAGTAGGAGTCGGGAATACCTCTGCATGAAAAGCCCTGTGCCCACTTTCAGTTTATAGTTTTTCCAGTAGTCGAGAGAAATAGCAGTACTTTCTTTCTGTGTCCCGCTTGGTCTGAAACACAGTCAAGCACGGGAAAACTTTATTATTTTAAAGCCAGCTCCAGGCACAGCAATACTTTTTTTTTGCTTTTCCTTGCAGCTGATTCCTGTGTACCAAAGAATGTCTAAGAGCAGCATTTATATATTAGAACAGCTTAGGAATCTTACAACTTCCTTAAAAATTAGTAAGTTGGAAAGCTGGGAAATGAACTCCTATCAGCAAATTGCTTTTCCACTGCAACACACAGCAATCTTGTAATGCAAATCCAGGGAAACAAGCTCGCATTTCACCCCAGGCATGAGAAGTACACTACAGCGTAGATAAAACTGCAACTGGTATAAAAGCCTAAAGAGAATAAAACCTAAGTTACACGTTGACTGTTTTATTCTTATGCTTTGCAGATATCAGAACCGAATGAGTTTGACATCATGCTTCTAATGTGTATTGAGAGACTTGAGCTGGATGAATGTGATGACACTGGAGCTTATTACTATCTAACATTTAAAAGAAATCCAAAAGAAAGATATTTGTTGAAGTTTTTAGATGAAGAGGGAAAATTATCAGCCCTTAAAATGCTTCAAGGGCTAAGAGAAATTATTAAACAAGAAGTAAAAAACATTAAAGGTATGTATCTAGAGAACAAGCTTCACCTAGGAGTGTTAAAAATCCAGTTGCCCTGTTGTTAACAAGATGTGATTTTTTTCCTCCAGTCAAGCACTTCTGTGGCAATGTAGCTATAACTCATAAGACTCAGGCTAAAGTCTAAAACACAGCACTGCACCACCTATTAAGAAGGAGAAAAATAACTGCTACTGCTGAACCCGGAACACCTGTATATTTTGAATCTGCCTGCTGCTGAGCTGGTAGCAATAGGAAGAGTTTTTTCTTATACACTATCTAATCTTTTATATTGAACTATATAGCAAACATATCCCCTCTTAGGGTCTTCTTTTTCTCTCAAGCCTTCAGAAACACTGTGGCCTAATCTCTTTGGTCTCAGTGTTTTTGACAGTGAAGCAGTTCACTGGAAAACATACTGCATTTCTCATTCTGTAGATACATTATATCAAGCGAACACAGCAGTTCAAGAAGAGTATTCTCGATTTCATAGAATTCCTGAATAGGCCTTCTTACTTAAAATCCTCTGTAAAGGATAAACAGGCAATAGGTGAACCCAGGTATTTCTTTTGACTGATTATAAATTTCTCTTAACCTGTTAAAATCCTTAAAAAGTTTCTAATATAGAAATTTATCTAAAAATCACTTTCTTCTTTGTTGCTAGATGTGGAAGTAACTCTGCAAAGGAGAAAGGCTGGAAGCCCTGCAATAACTCTTCAGATCAAAAATCCTCCAGCAGCAGACATATCAGTGGACATCATCTTGACTCTGAAAGTTCAGCAGAGCTGGCCACCCAGCACACAAGATGGCCTCAAAATTGAATCGTGGCTGGGAAGAAAAGTCAGGAGAGATCTCAGAAGCGGACCAATTTATTTAGTAGCCAAACAAAACAAAAAAGAAAAGGTTCTGAGAGGTACCCCAAATAGAGACAATAAGTCTATGTTATGAAATACCTTCTGTACAACTTGATCACTTTCAAGTGCTTTAAAAAAGGGTATCCAGATTCTGTTCCGTATTCTGTTTTCAAGGTACAGATTTTTATCTTATCCTGCATATATCTGGATCAAAGACAATTGAAATCCATCTTTAAAACCATCAGATCTGTGGTACTGCTCATCCTATACCAAAATCTAAAGACAAAAAATGCTCTGCCAGGTTGCACACTGACTATTGCTAAGAGCATTATATTAAATCTGCCAAGTCAGACCCGTGGATATGAACCTTTCATGTGCTAGTGCTGTACTCAACAGCAACATGCACTCCTTTGCTTTTTAAGGAGAAAAAAAAAAAAAAGGAACTTTCTAAAAAGGCGGGAACATCCCTGTAAGTGGGACCACATACGCAAGTTACTGACTTCCACAGGAACTAAACTGTACTTTTCCTAGCAAGACACATGGTTTCTCATTGAACTCTTCTATGGCTATGTTATTTTTGTTTTCTCCAGGCCACTGTCACACCAAGTATACATGAGTTTGCAGAAACATCACAATTTGTCATGGTGCTGTAAGAACTGCTGCTATGAGCAAAAAGAGTTCAGGCAATCTTTTTTTTTTAAATTAGCATGCCCATCTTAACAATGCCAGGTAAATTGGTACTGGGCTGTCTCTGCCTGTGAAATTCAAATGCAAAGAGTAACTGAATCAGACAAGGGAAATAGTCTAATTTATGCAAGGAAGACAAAAATGATTGCTGGCGTTTTAAAAAGAGGCGGTTGAGCTGTGTTAACCCCTGGTTTCAGAATCACAGCATGGTTTGGGTTGGAAAAGACCTTAAGATCATCCAGTTCCAGCCCCCTGCCATGGGCAGGACTGCCTCTCCCTAGACCATGTTGCCCAAGGCTCTTTCCAGCCTGGCCTTGAACATTGCCAGAGATGGGGCATTTACAACTTCTTTGGGCAACCTCTTCCAGTGTCTCTCCACCTCCACAGTAAAGAAATTCTTCCTTGTATTGTGACCAGAAGGACAAAAATAAATTCTTTAGAACAGTCCCCTTACCTGAGACAAACTCACAAGCTGCTTACTTTCACAAAGAAATGGAAACCAATGGTGAAGATTTTTTTTTATTCAAAACCAGGAAGGTTACACAGTGAGGGTAATAATGCAGGAGTTCAAAGACAGTGGATTTCTACAATTAGTGTAAGTCCCTAAATCATATTCAACAAATGCAGGAAAGTTCAGAAACTGATTTAACATAAATCCAAACATTCTGAAGAATATAGTTAAAGCATCCAAACCATTAAGTATGTCCTATCTTAAGGTCCTTGCCAACCCTAACTATTCTACGATTCTACATTAATAACATCCTACTTGTCTTTGGCTGGAACAGCTGGGTAATTCCAAAAGAATTAACTAACTGTAGTCCCTGAATTACATTTTATTTAAGTACAAAGAAATTGCTGACATTTTTAAAATTAAGCCAATTATAAAGCAATTTTTTTTTCCTGTTGCAGACACTGGTACTTGCTGCTGTGTAACAATTTAACAGTCTTGTACTCAACTTTAGGAAACACCTGGCGACTCTCTTTCTCGCATATCGAGAAGATTGTGCTGAACAACCATGGCATCAAAAAGACATGTTGTGAATCTGATGGACTAAAGTGCTGTAGGTTGGTATTCCATACAAGTATTTCACTTTAATCCCATGTGAGTCAGGCTAGCATTGTTTTCGGTTTAACATTTAAGAATTTGATCTGAGGCAGATTCCTCTTAGTATAGGGAGCAAGAATAAGACAAATCACAGACAGGTTTACACTCCAGACTGGCCTTAGAGAGCAAAAAAGTACTACTTGTTTAATCTTTCCCAAAGTCCTGTCTAGAAGAACCAGTCTAGAAGTGTGATGACTGAGCTTTGGGAGTGAAACTACACTTCATACCAAGGCAGTTTCTACAATGATGATGAGGAAAGAACCTGCCGAATAGGATGAGGATACGTGATTTTTCACTCACATAAAGACTGTTTTCCACATTTCTTCAAAGAACAAAGCCCAGATAAGGTACAGAACATCCCCTTAATGGCAAACCGACTTCTTAGTTTACTTAATTACATCTTGTACTGAAGCAAGAAAGTTACAACTAACACATAATTTTTTGTCTTTGTGAAAAGCAAAGACAGATATGCTACACCCCTACCTAGCAATGTATTAAACTGTATATATGTCTTTTCCTCATAGCATGTCACAAGAAGGTAGTGAAATACTCCAACATAACAAAAGGGCAGTGCTCCAAGGCGTCTGCAGTGGGAAGGCTGCACTGCGTGAGCCTGCTGCTGACCAACTTATATCTGTGTTGCTGTGTGTACTAGTGAAAGTGGTATACACACAAAAACTAGTTTAAAGTAGAAAGCCTTCACTGATAGAATCTGACTTCATACACAGTAGTCCTGGATTATTCGCCTACTGCTGTACTTCTTTTCAGATTTTGTTCAAAATATCATCAAAAATGTTATTCAAGTAAGAACACTTTCTTGCATTCATGAATATTGTGTATTTAAAATACCTAAAATACATATTTAGAACTATATAGAAGATACCTAATAAATTCTTATTTTTTTTAACAGGAAAAGTTGTCTTAAGCTTCTGAAGTATCTTCTGGAGCAACTTAAAATGAAATACCCCAAAAAGTTGGAAAAATTCTGTTCATATCATGTCAAAACTGCTTTTTTCCACTCATGTGTCATATGGCCAAATGACGAAGACTGGAATTTGGAAGACCTGGATTGCTGCTTTCAGAAATTTCTGGGATATTTTCTGGATTGCCTGCAAAAATGTCAGCTGCCACACTTTTTTATTCCCAAATACAACTTGCTCAGCATGGAGGATAAAGCAAGCAACAACTTCCTTTCAAGACAAATAAACAATGAATTGAACAATGGATTCCCAATATTTCAGGAGAGGTTTTAAAACCATTGTTTACAATAACTATCATGTAGATTTGAAGATTTAAAACGAGAAGTTTTGCACATTAAGTTACTCCTCAGTAGTTTGATACAAAAATCAAAATCAAGAACACAGAAAAAATTGTACACTTCTGTTGTAGCTTAGCCCCAACCCTTAAAAGAAATAGGAATTTTATATTTATCATCCATATCCAAATGCAGATGTCCTCTGCAAAGTATGCTCATAGTATACTTGGAATGTATAGAAGAATTTGCAAGTTATTTTCCTACATGTAATTTTTACAATTCCAAACAAAGGCATCAGTGACTGCATAAAAAGAAAAGAAGTCAAATTTATTTAAAATGAAGATCCACTGCAGAGTATCAAAAACACGCTTTCAAAACATAAAGGCAGTGGAGTTGCTTTCATATAAAGCAGAACATCTTCTCCAGATCAACTGGGTGGATGATCAACAACAGTGAGTGAGCAGAGAGAGCATATGTTATCAAAACATCATGGGACTAGTTACTTATGGAGTTCAGAATTGCTTTGGAAATTGTTTTGTTTTTTATTTCCACTGGACTTTGGCCAGGAAACGATTGTTATCTAATGTGGTGGAACAAAGTAAAAGTTATTATGCCATGAGTATTTGTGTGATGTATCTTGTGGAAAGGAATGTATCTTCAACCCATACCAAGGTAGAACAGTCTCCCTGTGAAAGGTTTTCAAAGCCAAAAATGCAGTATGAATCAGAATTCAGCTCAGTTTTTCTTACATTGAAGAGTCTGTTAGGAAAAAAAGAGTAATTATTTCCTGTTATTAAAAACGTGCGGGTGATAATACACCGCATTTGGGAACTGTTGCGCTGTAAAGTAAATATTTTGCTTAAAAAAGTTATGGGAAGCTAATGATCAAGGCCAGGTTGGACATGGCCTGGAACAACCTGTTAAAGAGGGAAGTGTACCTGCCCCTGTCTGGGGGGTTGGAACTAGATGATCTTTAAGGTCCCTTCCAGTGCTAACCATTCTAAGTTCATATTTTTAGCCAACTTTTGCAAGGCAAAGGAATCTACTGGCTTAAATAATGCCCAAATTTCACCATAATTATGAGCAAATGAAGAGGGAAGGTCAGAAAAACATCTCGCTAGATTCAGTTTATTAATTTTTTGTGTATTTATAGGACATGTGACTAAACAAATTCAGACCAAGCATCAAATGAAGGAGTAGCTCCTTCCCATATAATTTCTTGAGAGAGAAAGCATACCCCAGTGTCATTAGGAATCTGTGTGACAGAACAAAACCCAAATGTAAAATTCAAATAAATTTTATCTGAACTTCGAAACCTGTTTTCTTCATGACTTCGTTAACATTGCTCTAGTAAACTCTTGTTTTAGTTCCTTAGGCAAGAAAATTACATTTATGTAACAAGAGTAAAAGCTGTTTTTTCACCAGTTAGCCATGGATGTATGCTCTCCTCCATTAAAAAGAAATGTAGAATTCTCTCAAAAAAAGCTTGAGACATGTCAAAAGAAAAACTTCTTTCAGTGTTCAGTCTTAGAATAAAAACCAAACCAAACTTGCTTCTGCAAACAGTTAATGCAAACAGTTTTCAAATAACTAAGTTATCTTTGGAAAAACTTCTGCATGCCACTGGCAAGCGTGAAGCATCAATGCAAAAGTACAGCATTTTGAAGCCATGGTGACAAATACTGCTTACATTCACTAATCCAGTTCTCTGAAAATAAAAGGAAAGATTATATTTTACATTCTTATATATTAATACATTTAACTAAAAGCAAAGAAACTCCAAACAAACCCTAACAAAACCCACAAACCCAAGACCCAACAACCAAACCCACGGTATTTATTTTTTAAGCAGTAGAAAATGGCTTTATAAATTATGCACATCACAAGAAAAAATAATATACTCGTTTTAAATGAAATTAATTTCTCAAGTGAAAATAGCGTTTATGCACAAAACTAGACTTGTGTATGAAGTTAAACCAGTTTTCCTTTCTAAGCCACTTCTTAAAGTGCATTTGATTTAAGTGGGACAGGTACTTTAACAACCAAGAAAAGCAACTGCTAAGTTCAAGCCCATAGAGGCTAGCACTAACTATAATCACTTACTCAGTTTCTTACTGCAGGGGATCACAGTTACCTTGAGAGCTTGCTCTGATGCCTTTGTACATCCTTCCCTATTTCTTTTCTAATTTGAAATTCTTTGTATCTTTGTGCCATTGCAATAAGCTCGTTAGGAACTACCTGATAAGAAAGCAGCACAAGGCCAGTTTTCAATAAATATGAACTTTAGACCCTGCTTTACAAAAAACACCATTGATTTGTGTGCTCCCAAACTTGATTTTGGTATTTATCAGACCTCTGTCACTTTGCAGATTGTCTTTCTGTAGAGATCCATGGAGAAATCTTTACATAAAATTATACTCAAATATACTTACAAATAATCAGCACAGTGTCTCTGGATTTTCAGTTACATATTTATGCTCAGATCGCCTTATCTGGTGGCAGCATAAAATCAGCTAATTAAAACACGAGTATTTCAGACAGAAACGTATGTCAGTGATGATGAACAGATGAAAAAAAAGATGTTCAATGCCACTGTCATGGCAGACATTAATGCAGTGTTTGCTGCAAAAAGCAGTACAGGTGTCTGTACTGCCAGAAGAGGTTCTGAATCACTCATCTATCAGAGCCAGCCTGGTTTGACGATCTGCTACAACATATACCTATGCAGCAGGTAGGGATGTCCAGCCCAGAACTGGTTTCCTGATCAGAGATGAAAGAGCAAGCTTATGCACTGCATGTGAGCATAGCATTAATGTGATTGCTCAGCCTCTGTGGTTTGTCTCCCTATGAGTGGCAAAAATGCAATGCAAACAGTACAGTACAGACAAACTTACACACTTTTAAGTCTCCTTAGAAATGCCTACACCTGCTAATGCTTGAACAGGTTAAGAATGCAGCCAGGGAAGAATATTCCTCCAGTTCCCACTTTTGCCATAATTCAGCAATGCTTGCTAATTGCTGCAAGTAACTTTTCTTAAGTTGGCATGAGCGTCAGCTTGCTAGCAGGTATTTTACGTGCTGAATTGCTCTTACTGGTAAACAACTGCCCTGGCTATCTGGAGTTCACCCAATAGGATGTGAATGGAACAGTCTATTCTGACTGAGTTTTAGACACTGCTCTAAAAATTAGAGTGAAAAAGTGATGCACCTCTCTAGCTGAAAAGTCAATACAGACTTGTATCACGAGAGAAAAGTAAAGAAACAATGGTAGTTTCCCGTTGAAACACAGGATGCTTTTCTTTCTCAGTATCAGATCCTCTTCTGCAGCATGAAAGAGACTTTATTCAAAGTATTTGGAATTACCATGTTCATAGTAAGTGGCTTAACATCCTTCAAAGAGTTGTAAACTAGAAGATTCAGGTGAAATTCTAACTCAAGATTTAAGGTTTGAGTAAGTATCCACAGTAACAACCACAGATCCTAGGTAAAAGCAATTCAGCTTGTACTCAAACTCCCATCTCCCCAACAAAGTAAAAAAAAAAAAAATTAATAATAAAAAAATAATCAGATTCTAGTGATATTTTCCCATATATATATAAGAAAAATAGCTTGGAAAAGTACACGCAGCAATTACAACTGTCAGATATAATAAACTGAGAGATTCCGATACAAATATTGTTAGTATTTACACCTTCAAATAAGAACAAGCATCCTGAAGTGAAATATAAATGGAATAAAATACTACAAAATAAAATAGGTCCTATTAATCGCCTACAGACGTCTATGTGTGCTTAAGTTAGTTACTTTTTCTTTGGATGTGGAAGGCTTTAAGTTTCTGGCCCTTTTTGAGACTAATCCGTAAGATAGAACACAGCTACGGACAAGAGAGATTTAAGAACATATTTTTTGTTTGAGGCACTATGAGCACTCACCAAGAGAACTCTAAGTAGGCTTAGACCTTCATGAATTGTTTCAGCTTGTAACCCAGAACCAACATAAATCTTACCCAGCAAGATGTATTCTTACTTGGTCTGTTCTTTGCAGAATTTCAATCAGCTCAGCTGCAAGCCTCCAGTTATTCTTAGTGACAAGTGTTATTGCCTCCCCAGTACGTCTAAACAAGGAATGAAATAACTGTTGATCTTCAAAACAACTGCAGCTAAACATTTCCTACTGACCTATACACTAATAAATTGTACTACAGTCAATATCATTAAACTAGTAAGTAAGTACTGGCTTGAACATTTACTATGCACATGACAGAGCAACTTTTCATAAAGATCGGAATATGGCAATTCACCTAAAATGGAGCAAAAGCATAACTAATTTAGACTTTGAGACAATAAACCTAGCATAAAGACACCATATTTAAGCATGAAGAGATAGATGCTCATAAAATGATTAAAACAAACACATGCACAAGAAAAAAAATAATGGAAAAAACAACCAAACAAACCACACTTGTGCCAACCTGAGAGGCAGCATTCAAAAGTCCTAACACCATGCTATATCTGAAACCTTTATGTATGTTTTTCCCAATAGACCATCCAGGAAATTAACAACTCAGTGGCTTGTGAAGAGACAAACAAGGAAGTGACATTTCAGAATACTTACGCAGACATTGTTTTGAGCTGTAATTTCCCCCTACATTTAAACCAGCTTTCAAACATTCCTCTTTCCCATCCACTTCAATGAAGTAACAGGAAAGTGGAAACCTTGTTTGCTTAACAGTGAACCGATTTCAAAACATAAAGCACTGTTACCTAAAACATACTTTGATAGACTCTGAAGTCTTCACTTTCCCACCCACGAGCAATTGCAATTATAGCATTTGACAAGAGAAACACCTATGCAGTGCATAAAGCATTGACAATATATTACTGTTTCCTTGTAAACATTTACCCTGCTCTTCCAGTACGACCTACTCGATGAACATATTCTTCAATGTTGCGTGGGAAGTCATAGTTAAAAACATGAGTAATATCATGCACATCAAGGCCACGGGAGGCTACGTCAGTAGCTACCAGTATTCTGACTCTGCCTAAAGGAAATGCAACAGAAAGAGAATGGGACTTTATGGAACAAACAGAAAATATACTCCAGTCTATTGGATTACTAGCATTTAAAGCACTTAACACAAAGGGAAAAAAATATGTTTGTTGCAAATCATGCTGAGTTAGATTCAAATACAAGGTGGTTAAGTAAGCACTCAAAACTATTATTTGTATTTTACAAGAAGGACAGCAGGGTGCAGGAGAAATAAGAAACATACCTAGCTGATATAAAGAGTCTGTGAAAAGAACAGAAACTTCAACAACTTTATTCTCAGCTGACATCCTTATCATAGGACTACTCTGTTCTATTAACATGTGAACACATAACTCCAGAGTATAACCCCTACTGACATAATCAAAAGCATAATTGTTTCACTGAAAACACCATCATTTGATATTTATAGATACCATTCTGCAGACTAACAGAAAACTGACTTTTCCAGAGACTTAAAAAACCAAAATAAACCTTAAATATTTTTAATTCCCAAGACATTCCAAATTTTATTGAAGAGCAATTTGTTTTGGTTTTTTGTTTGCTTGTCAAATTAACAAAGTAAACATATCATTCAGAGCTTTCTGATATTTTAATTTCTGTGGTACTGAAGAGACATGGCACTTACAGACAAAGTTCTGCATATGACAAGATTTATAAACCTGAGCTAAAAAACCCATTTGTTTAAATGAGTACTTTAGTACACACTTACCTTTCTTGAAGTCATCTAAAGCCTGCTCTCGGTCCCACTGTTCCCTGTTACCATGAAGTGACTGTACTGGAATTCCTTGGAGACTTAAGTCACTCGCTAAGTCATCAGCTCTAGGATGAAGTAAAACAGAAGCTCTTAAAAGAAGTGCAGAGTCTAGATTTACATCCAAAAGATCGCCCATAGCAGGGGGGTTGGAACTACATGATCTTAAGGTCCCCTCCAACCCAAACTGTTTTATGATGTGACAAGAACTAAACATACGCCAAAGGACAAAACCCCAGCTAGGTCAGCTGATATTTACTATGAAAGAGTATAAAGGCAAGACTATGCGCCACATAAATTTTTGTTTTACATATAAGAGAAATGATAGACTATTGTTTTGTGTTGTTCACTCAAAAAGCTCAGGTTTGGTACAATGAGTACTGCCCCCACGTTACATATAGAAGTAAACAGCACCTCCCATTAACCAAGAATCTCAACACCTACTTTAACTATGTGAAATTGAGATGTACCACCATTAATGACATTAAAATTAACTAAAAACTACCAGTCAGTCTTGAGGAATGACTAAATAAATAGGATTATTACTCCTACCCACACACTGTTGACAAAAGTTGTTACACTTCGTAATTACTATGTGAGCTAAGAAACTATCCAGTATTCCCGTTAGAAAACAGTAAAGAGATATAATACTGGGAACTGATTACATACGTAAGTTTTTTTCCCACAAAAATGATGACCTTATCTTGGGGCTTCATAGACTCAATGAAGTATTGCATGAAAGCTCTCTTTTCCTCCTCGGCAATAACAACAACTCTCTGCTTGACCGTATTTACTGCCTGTTACACAGCGGAAAGGCATGCTAAGTAACAGATGAAAAGTGCATTTTCCCCTTATTTCTGCCTACAAGTGTACAGGGTACTAAGTTTTTTTTTTTTTTTTTTTTTTTTTTTTTTTTTTTTTTTTTTTGTGACAGAATAATAAAAGTGGAACTGAAAGGGAAAAAAAATCTCATCATTTAAGAGCCAAACTTCAAGTAGTCTCTGGACCAGGATGTGGAGATCTTACCATTTCTGTAAATTCTGCTGGTACTGAAGCCAACTGAAGCGGCAGAAGCCTGACAAGTATGCAACTACATCTACATGTTATAAGTTCTGGACTTTGAAGACAGTTCTCGCTGTAATGCAGATGCTCCTGCTCTAGACAAAAGCTTCCCAGGAGTTTAATATATAGAGCTTTCACTTCGTTTTGAGAACACAGTAGTTAAGAAACACAGATCCAGATAAGCATCTGTAAGCATTAGAATTAAGATCTTCAAAAGGAAAAGTAATAAAGTAACAGAAGTGAAGACTGCAAGAATAAGCACTCAGGCAAGAACATGTGCCACTCCAAAGTACATTATTCAAGCATCAATTTGACTGATACTTGTCACTTGTCTGTCTTCTACTGAAGATCTAGAACTTCAAGATCATGTTACAGAAACAGAAGAACAAAGTTCTTCCCTACTTGCTTTAAAAAGAATAATGTGGAGTTTTTTTTTTTAAAGATTGGACTGATTTTAAGGTTGCAAGCAAAATACTTCCTGGTTTAACTGTAGGTTCTTTTTCAAAAGAAGAAAAGTGAAGAACAGAACAACTTACTGCTAAGTCAAGAGTACCAACATATACAATCATAGGATTTTTCAAATAGGATTTTGCTAGGCGACGAACACCATCAGGCCAAGTAGCACTAAACAGGAAGCAAAGAAGAAAAAAGACATGATTCATTAATTTCATCTCATTCTTCTTTCTTTTCTTATACTGCATACTCAAGTGTTTCACTGGTGTAACAGTAAGGAGCTTGCATAACATTTACAAATCATCTTAAGTTATTAGTAAACAGCACCCAACCTTTAAAGATAACATTCTAGGTTAAAAGTACAGGCAAAAGTTATGGAGCCTTTCTAATGAAGCCAAGTGAGTTTCGTATTTCAGTGACACCTATCAAGCCAGTTCCTAGTAGTTTTTTTAACCTCTAGAACAGCAGAAAATTGTTGGGATATTCTATTATTAAGATCCCTAAAGCTGCAAAATTTTAAAATGAATCCAGGTACAGACTGTACAGATACTGATCAGAAGGTTAGGATACACATTTGGTCGAAGTTGGCATTTCAAATTGCTATATCAATTCTAGCACTCCCAGGACATGTTCCTTTTTGTTACGAACTTCAGTGGTTTTTGTAGTTGATGTAAAACATCAGAAAAGGGGTAAGAAACGAAATAAAATTTTCAAATGACTCACTAAGATTGACTAGACAGAACTGGAAAGAAAACTGATGCCATTATGAACCGTAAAAGTTCCCACTTAGGCTAGTGGAAGTTTTAATAAAACTGACACATTTGTTCCAAAGTTAACTTGTTCAACTCCTGATGTTTACAGTGTTTAAGTACTGAGTACTATTATATTTACACACCTTGTCATAACAGTTTGTCTGTCAGGCCTCACATCTATTAGAATCTTCATAATTTGAGGTTCAAATCCCATATCCAACATTCTGTCAGCCTCATCCAAAACCTGCCCAGAACAAGTTTTAGTTCTTTAGGTCAGGGTTTCAGCAAGACAATACACAGCAGACCATTTTGATGGTATCAATTTTAATTGCAGAATCCAATCCATAACGTATTGCAAAACTTGTTCAACTTCTATTTCATCTCTTTGGTTTCCTTGAAGTCTTTTCATTTTGAAATACATTTGTGGGCAAACAAAAAAATCCACAGCACCTTTGAGAGCACTTAACAAAGAAAAAAACAACTGTTTAACAATAATTTGGTTGGTGCCTAAAACTAAGCACAGTATTAAAAGAATAAACAACAAAACCAAGGGAGGGCAGAGAAATGGGAAAACAGACAGCCCCCACCCCCACACACGCTTTCATTAAGAAATTCTTTGTAATTAGAAGGGGAAAAAAAAAAAAATCACTTCTAACTTGATATAGATCTCATACCAGACCAAAGTATCAGTTACCAATTTAGTTTCTCATCAGAATTAGGAAATAATCTGGCTCACACTAGGACACTATAAAACTCAAACCTGTTTAATCTGGTAACAAACAAATAAACCCTCAAAAAAACCAAAAAACAACAAAAAAGTGAGAGGAAGGCCTGAATACAACTATTTGGAACTAGTCTATTTTACTAATATATAAGCACACTTGAGGCTGTTTCAAGAGTCTCATACAAAGGACAAAGGCTGCCATCCAAGACTCATTTTTCTCCTTTAATTTTCAAATAGTGTTTATATAACTGCCTCCAATTCACCTTATGGACAGTCTATATTCAAACCTAATTAACTCCAACAGAGTTTGGGGCTTTGTTTATTTGTTTTAAACAAACAATTGCATCCTGATTTCTGACCCTGGAAGTCCTTTGGAAAACAATATCAGCAAATAATACTCGTGTACTTTGGAAGCATTCATAAGACTCTGTGTCTTTAAATCAAAACTGTAAAAGAAGCTCTTCAATGAACAGTGTTCTTCATCCAAGGTGTTAAAGTTGAAATCTAGTAACACTATTTTCTCTGAAATGAAGTTGGAAAATGAAAACAATTTTTTTGGTTGGGGCTTACGACTGATAATGAAGCTGTGGAAATGGAAAGCATCTTGTATGTCTAAAAGTACAAAAAACTACGAGGAAAAATATATGGTAACATTAAAAAGAGCATTTTGGATATCCAGCTTTAAAACGGGACCTAAAGAAGCACAGCATTTCCAGGAAGTCTTAGATATGAGACAAACACCTTGCAAAACACAGTCCTTGCACTTGTTTCAATCTTCTGAAAATATTTAACATCTAGTGGTACAAAGCACAATGTTCTTCTCCTGCTTTACATCATAAAGTTTTTCAATTAAGTCTGATAGCTAAAAATAAGCTTACTATGGTATATCTCGCATATACTGAAACATCCAGGCTTGGTCACGTACATATTCTTTGCTTTAGAAAGCAGTGTGTGCTTGTAGTATGCCCATACTCCACCTTGATAGAGAAAGATTACTGATGTTCCTACAGTTCTAAGAAAACAGGTTCTCAGGCCTTTTTCCCTCCTTCTCAGTAATTATACATTACTCTCCTACATGAGACTACTTTCATATCTCTCAGTGGTACTCTTTTTTTTTTTTTTTTCCTAATGATACTATACCACCATGGGCCTTGCCAGTAAGCTCACATTTATTAGCTAGAACCAGAGCTAACTTGTTGCAGCAAGAATATTTAACCCTTATAGGGGAGTGGGATGGAGACAAGGGAGGGAAAGCAGGACACATTGTTAAATGCCACCAAATAAACAGATAACTTAGAAATAATTTGAATACATGTTAAGTATTTTACAAAATAGCAATGGATTTAAGTGTCCAGAACAGCACAAGGCAAGAATGAAATGAAGACATAAGGATTCATAACAATGTTTATATGACTATTTTCCCTGAGATCAAAAGAAAGTCAGTCACCCAAACATTTAAAATGTCTAACTCTGGTGCTTGCTGCACAAGTTCTAAGAACATGAGTCACTGGTAATCATTAAAGAAAAGGAAAACTTCAGAAAGACATTTCATCCATTAATAACTGATCCTGACAAAACTAGCATCAAAACGTCAAACGTGACAAATAAGAGATAACAATTTAGCATCTTTTAAATGCTTATTGTACTAGAAATTTTTTTTTTTTTAGGGAATATTCTACATCTGCAATACAATTATGGTAAGCACCAACCATCCCTCCAACACCAATCTCAATGTTAAGACCTATTGTAAATTTAAGACTTAAAAAGTTCAGTGAACACTTCATCGAAGCTTAAGTTCACACTAGATTAACCATTACCCAACTGGTACATTATTCAGTCCATATCAGCTACTTGCCAGGTACGTTATGCTCTTCAAATTTATGAAGTTGTTCATTTGAAGATCATTCAGTCTGCCAGGAGTAGCAATAACAATATCCACACCTTTGGTAACCACGTCTATCTGTCCTTTTCGGTCCCCACCACCATATATGCAAATACTGAAAAATAAAGTGTTTTACAGAAGTAGCATATTAAAGTTCAACTAAAACCAACCTTTTCAACTAAAGTCAACCTTTTCAACTAAATGCCACCATTTTGTTTTATTTTACAAAGTATCATTGGGTATTAACAAAAGGAAGAAATACAGTAAGTGTGACTGACAGTATCACAGTAAATAATGGATTTAACACTGAATGATCCTCCCTCAGCAGTTCAGCAATACCTCTCTGCTGAACTTGTAGTGAATGCACTCATGAAAGGAAGGAAGGTAGTTATTATGCTATGAGTATGTTTTGGGTTGTTCTGAAGATATTTACACCAAAACCAGATGAACATATGAAAGGATGCATGATTTTCTGAACAGTACCAAGCATCAGACATGTTTTTGTTAAAACAATCAATGCACTCAATAAGGTATCAGGGCTTAATCACACAAACTCAACATGCCCTGTAAAACTTTCTAGTATTTTTGAGAAGGAAGCAGAAAGCACATTCCAGTATTTGATGACTACAAGACTAATTCTGAATGCTATACAGTTACCAGACAGCCCTGAAAGCTAAGTTTTGGAGTACAGTAATATCTGCTTAACAGCTTCAATGAAGACTTACACTCTCAGGTTTGTGGATGAAACAAATTGGGGGAAACAGTCAACACAGTGAGAGCTGTTATTCAGAAAAGCTGTAAGAGGCTGGAGAAATGGGCTGACAGGAATTCCATGAAAATTAACGTAAGCAAAGACGGGGATGGAATTATCCCATGGCTGAGGGCCAACATGCTAGAAAATGGCTTTGCAGAAAAAGACTTGGTTGGGCAAGGAACTGATAATTATTCAACAGCATAACCTCACAGAAAAGAAAGCCAGCTGTGTACTATGGAGAAGGTAGCCAGCAGACTGAAAGCCATCTTTACTCTCTTTTATTCAGCACTCGCAAGATGACACCTCAAGCACAACATCCAGTTTTTGTACCCCATGCCTCTATTAAAAGTATGTTCATACCAGGGCAGGTTCAGCAGGCAGCTACCAAGATGGTAAAGGAGATGAGGTGGATTATGTGAGAAGCTGGCAGTCAAGCTTGACCAGCTTGAAGAGAATGCTTGGGAAGATCTTACTGCCGTCTACAACTACCTAACAGCAAGGTGCCGAGGAGACAGCCTTCTTCTCAGCTGTCCACACAGAAAGATAAGAAGCAACAAAGCTATAATGTGGAGAACTCCAACTATGTAAGAAACAGACTTTCACTATGACAGTAGTCAAAACACGCATTCTAAAAACTAGGAAAACATGAACTCTACATTTACTACCTTCACCTCCTCTCTTTGCAAAAGCATTATTTTAGTAGGTGAATTAAGCCACAAGTGGTAGAAAAACCCCCAAAACTTAAAAAGTAAGATTACCTTTTAATTCCTTTGTATGTGTACTTCAAACATTCTGCCTCTACTTGAAGAGCCAGCTCTCGAGTGGGAGCAAGGACTAACATTCCTGGCCCCCCACGCTGATCTTTGGTTCTGCAATAAGAAGCTCTAGAATGTGGGTATAAGGCTGATATCACACCTGATATTGAACATTTTCAGTACTGTTCTAGACATTCTCACTGCACTGCTACTGCAATCTGTAGTAATCAATTCGGTACTTTTTCCACCAGGGTACAGAATACATATAATTGTATGATTTATTAGCTTTACTAGAAAACAATCATATGAGGGGTAGGGGCAGGGAAAGTATCCACAGCTAAACAAGTCAAGCATATCCTTACATTGGTTGCGAAGTCAAGTGAATGAATCCAGGCATTAAGTATGCTAACGTCTTCCCAGTACCAGTCTGTGCTATACCAATAAGATCAAGTCCTTGAAGTATGATTGGCCATGCCTGGGACTAATATAAAATAACAAATACTTAAATGTACTTTTCTCTAAAGCTTCAGTTAGAGTCATCAAAATTGAAGACGTACCTGAATTGGTGTAGGCTTTTGAAAACCAACTTTTCTTATATTAGCCATGATATCAGGATAATGCTCAAATACGTCTTCAAACTTACAAACAGGATTGGGAATGCAGCGCTTTTCACCTTCTTTTAAGTCATCACAGATTATATTATTATTTTCTTTCCTGTACAGAATTAAAACAGTGCAATTGCTTTAAAGTCTCATTATCTCAGAAAGTAGAGCTAACACAAAAGACTGCCTTTCTGATTTTTTTTAATTCCTGAAACAAAAACCTCCAAGTTCAGATTCTTAAATGAGACTTATAGCTATTCTTCTAACTTTAAGAAAGCATTTCTACAAAAACACTTTGCCTAGAGGCATCAATTACAGCTCTTTCTTAAGAAAGATTATTGTGAAGTTACATATGGTTAATAACATGAAGTGCAGTCCTGTCATATCAGACCTCAATTACGTTCTATTATAAATTAGACAACTGTGTCAAGTTTTTAAACTTAACGATAACCCAGAACTCAGAGGAATGGACTGGACTTCTTTGTTAGAACCCTATATTCTGCCAAAAGCCTTCCTGAAATACTTTCAGAGCAGCTTCCTGGAAGCTCTGTAAAACACAAACAGACTAGTTCGGAAAAAGAATGCAGTCAGCAAGACAAGCTCAGAAAAATACCCAAACAAAACCCAATCCCAAAAAAACAAACCCCAAAACACAACATGCACAGAAAAAGCTATATTAAACACTGAGATTCCAAGGCTCCCCCCAATTAAGAGGTATTAATATGAATAAGTAATTTATTTTCATTCCAGTTCTGTACTCTTCTGAGGATTCTATTCAGCAAATAAAAAGCCAGATACCACGCAAAAAGAAAAGTAGTACAAGGTAATGCTTCAAGAATATTCACCAACTTCATTAGAGCTACTGAAAAGGACTGAAACGTATCATGGCCTGAACCTAGTCACTTGGAACAGATAACCTGATTTTCTGAAAAGTAATAATGTAGATTGCTGGATTAAAATGAATGGATACAGTTAACTGAGGCATGTATTCACCAAGATGTCCTTGGCAAGACAAGATAAGAAAGATAAGAAAGCAAGAGTAACAGAAGTTGAAATTTGTTTTGAAGTTGATATTTGACTAAAATATATGGAGAAGAAAATAGCAGCCAAGAAGTATTCAAGATGTGAACAATCACATTTGGAAGAACCTAAAAACATGAACATGCTGTCTTATGAAATGAAAGGAATATCCAAAGGCCATTGAACTGTCTGGTCTTTTTTTTTCCCCTCCTCAGAAAGTCAAACATATAAAACACTTGTAGAGAAAATCTCCAAGCAACTAATATAATCTCATCTGGTAAATTCCTACGAGAGAGTTCCTAACAAGATTCAAGCTTTCACAAGACCCCATCATTAATGCTGCTGTCTCAGTATTTTATTATCCACTTTCTGGGCTTTATGCTTTAATAACAATTCCTGCAAAACAGATGATTCCCTATATAAAAGGTCTTACCGCCATAGCTCCACTTCTTCTTGTGACATAGATGCTGTGCTTGATGATTCTTTATAGAAGTTTTTTTCAATTGGAGGCAAGTCTTAAGCAGTCAAGAAAAGTAAACTTGAGTCAGTCAAAAATGCTATAGGTTCAGGGTAAGTGTGTTAAAGCTTATGATTGAAATTCCAAAACCCAGACAGTGCCTTGTACTAGATGAGTCAAAAAAAAGTGGAAGACTATTGTGGTTCATGTAAAAACTGAAGGCTGAGACAAACACTTCATGACATGCAAAAGAACTGCTTGTCTGCATTTCAAGTTCTAAAGTAATTTCTGACAATTCATTGTATAATATTACAGAGAATAGCAGAACTGTTTGAGTTGGAAGGGACCTTTAAGATCATCCAGTTCCAACTCCCTGTCATGGACAGGGACACCTTCCACTAGACTAGGGTGCTCAAAGCCATGTCCAACCTGGCCTTGGACACTACCAGCAACGGGGCAGCTACAGTTTCTCTGGGCAACCTGTTCTAGTGTCTCATTACTCTCACAGGTGAGAAATTTTTTCCTGATGTCTAACCTAAAACTCTGCTCTGTTAGTACAAAGCCATTCCCCCTTGTCCTGTCACTATATGCCCTTGTATTTAGAGGTCTATTTTTCTGCTGCAGACACATACCTAACAATATTGTAAGGGGTGAAATCAAAATATTGAGTAGCAAGAACTATTTGGTCATGTAGGTCCTCCATGACCATGCTGAGAAATGCTGACATGCTCATTTCATTGCAAATACTTAACTACTTTGGATACTGAAAGATTCCATCATCTCAAAGCAAAAATCGAAATCTTTACACATTCAACAGATTTATCATATAAAGTATTAATACAACTGAAATTTTAAAACTAACCTGCCCACTTCATAGTTTCATATTTAGCTCTGTTTTCTCGAAGATAGGCCCAGTTAATCACTGTTTGCTTTGGGTTTTCTTCAGGCTTGATAGTGTCCAAGGTTTTTCCTGTTGTGTTAGTACAAAAAAGCTGCTGTTTAATGGAATCTGTTGCAGAAACCCCCCCTCAAAGCAAACATCTTATTTTCTTATTTTACTGTATGGCCTATTAGGTGACTTTTAATAGATATTAAGCATTTAAATAGAAAATTCTTTCTTAGGTCTTAGCCTGAAACATCAATAAAATCTGTACAAATGCAGTTCTAAAAAAAAAAAAAAAAAAAAAAGCATTTCAACATCTTCAGCTACTTAAAAGTGGTGAGAGGTTCTGAAATGCTGCTCCTCCAGCTATAAAGCTTGTTGTGCAGCAGGCTTTTGAAAAACTCATGAACCAGTGGATGATATGCAGACTTAAAGCTTTATTTTTAATAGCTACAAAAGGCAAGGTTTACTTCTGAAGCATCCAATGACACCACACTGAAGTCCTGGTGTAGTTACACTCTATGCTTCTTTTTTGATGAGGTTAACACTTCACAAAGGTTTTATACTGAAGACATAAATGGCAACACAATTATGTATTAATGTAAAAGCAGGAAACACATGGAAAACATGGTAACCCATACCAAGGAAACTAATTCTTTCTAGCCTCTTGAAACACACTCATCTACTTTCTGTGGCACTTCTAAACACAAAACTCAGAACTACCCCATTCCTTATTCTAATGCTGGAAAACAACTCTCAGATCCCTTCTTCCTCATCAGTGCCTCAGATCAACAACTGTGGATATAGTCTGCCTGTATAAAAAGTCATTGGGAGCACACAGACAAATACCAATAAGTAGCATCTCAACATCTGTGGATTTATAAGTAATGATTGTAACTAACTTAACACAATAAAGCCTAGTAAAGAGAGGCATGATGTGCAAGACCAAATCTTAAAATGCCAGCCTCCCATAAAAGTAGTAAAAAGTCAGCATTGCCCATGCTATAAACAGTGTGTTTACCTTATACATTCATAAAAACTTATGGAACTTTAATATTGCACAGATACTACTTTAAAACTTAAACTAGAGCAAATGCTTGTATTCTGAAGAGACAGACTGATAATGTAAGGTATCAAGTAGTCCAACATTCTGCATTCATTTAAATTGTTGAAAACACACAGCAACTGATTTTCACAGAAGTCTGGCAGTTTAAAGGGAGGGAAACTGTTCACAGCCGAGAAAGGAGGATTTCTAGATATTTCTGTTTTAAGCAGGTATGCCACTGTTCAAAAACAAGGTGAAAGTTAAGTCAATTCAGTTGTGTATTAGTAATATAAAAACACTCCATCAAATGACCAAATATCTGGAAAGACAACCCACAGTATTTTTTTAAATAGACAACTCCCCCCCCGAAACAAAAACAAACAAACAAACAAAAACAACAAAACAAATCCCAAACACACAAATCCCTAAACAAATTAAATCCTTACTTTTCTCGCTCCTACCTCTATTGTAATTTTGTCCAGATCTTGTAACAGCATCGTCAATCAACATCTTGGCTTTGTTTTGTACATCAATGCTGCCAAAAATCTTTATTTCAGCTTCATAGGCTCCCTTTATAACCTATGTTCATAAAACCTTACTGAGTTTTTTAAATACCACAATGATAAACTTTATAAAGAAATATACACTTAAAACAGTCTTCGATTTTTCTTTTTTCCTGAATTTTAACTTCTGAGGAAAAGGCCATTTGATTCCTTTCTAAAAAGGTAGCAAATGCATGCTTAGGGAAACAGTATCAATAAGCTTCTTGAGTCAAGCTGCACCCTCAATTCCACTTAGTTTTCACCAATTCTTGTAAAACAGTAGAATTATTACAGCTATTGCAGCACACTTCAAGTTGCTGCATTAACCATGATTTACATAGAAGCAAAACCAACCACGTTCACAATAAAGTCCAGGCCTTAATGACACACAACACATGGTACCTTTATCCTGGAACCTGAAGAAGCCTCAAGCTCTCTTATTTTACTTCCACCCCGACCTGCAATAAAGACACACTGGAAGTGTTACAGAAATTTAGGCTAAACTGCCAGAAACTACACACGGTAAACACTCAGCATTTTGGTTGTGACCAAACCCCAAGACCTTCACAGGAGTACATGCATTCAGAAGTAAAATAACCTGTGACATCAAACTGCTGGAAATGCAGGTAATTTATGCCGCAATTAGCCAAATGCAAGGTGCATGGGGATTGTGTGCGAAAGCACCCCAGTTCAAGAGATAGAGCAGCAAAACCCTCTCAAGAGGGAATCGCTCTTATTCCGCAGGAGTTGAGAGGAGCTTACGCTGCCGGCTATGAGAACAGACACCAAGCCAACCAGTTCAAGGAGGAAAAGCTCAGCTACCCTGGTGAATAGGAGACCCCCCTCTTCCATGCAGAAGGCAGCAACGCGCCTCTTCGGGGCGCGGAGGGAGGAGCAGAGGCCGACAAGACCGAACCTCTCCGCGGCCGGCTCCTCCCCTCCTCCCCACCCGCTTACCTCAGCGGGCTAAGCACCCGAAGTGTGGGAGTGCGGCCGTTATTACCTATGAGAGCCCCGACCAGAGCGCTGTCGAGGTGAAAGCAAAGAGGCGCCGCGGCGCCACCACGCTGGCTGGCGGTAGCTTGGGACCGCCATTGCCGCGCCGCTGTTCCCGGGCCAAGGGAGCTCTCAGCACCTCGAGGCTCCCACTCCTCCTCTCGGAAGCTGGGCGCTGCCGCCGCCGCATCCTCCCGCCACCACTCAGCGCTCCTCCGTCCGTCGCTACCCACTATGGAGAAACGACTCTGCGAAGAGGCCGGCAGCGGCTGACCCGTGCCGGCGTCCTCATCGCTGCTGGCGTCCCAGTCAGACATGCCAGCCACCCCCTTGGCCGCCGCTGCCCATATGCCAGGCCTTACCGCGCTTCAGGCTAGGAGCGAGCTTATTGGCCAGGGCGGGCCGCTCTCTAGCAGTGATTGGCTGGCGAGGCGAGGGGAGAACCTATGGCCGTCCCAGCTGAGGCCGGGGCTGAGCTCTGGCGGGCTCCGTTCTCAGAGCGCAGGGTCCTAAGTGCTAACTTCTCACTCCCTTCTCCTGCTCCGTCCTGGGGGCAGCCGTGGGTGGGCCCCACTGAGGAGGAGGAGCTATTTTAGGACGGGAGGAAGAAATCGGTGCTGAGCGTGTGGGAAGGCCCAAGTCTGCAGGGTGCCGGGGGAGAAGACAGGCAGCCTCAGAGGAGGGAGGGTGGCGCTGGTTTTGCTAGGTGTCTAGGCTCGTGTCATGCTGATATATGGCAGGCTGAATTTTTTTAGGAAAGTCATATTTAAACTCAAGTTAAGATTTAATGATGCTTTAATGAAGATATTACTTTGACCGAAGGTATTAAAGCTGATACGATGTTGCAAACAGAATCACAGAAGGGCTGAAATTGAAGGGACCTCTGAAGGTCATCTTGTCCACCCCGCTGCTCAAGCAGTGACATCAAGAACTGGTTGTCCAGGACTATGTACAGGTAACTTATGAGTATCTCCAAGGATGGAGACTCCACAAACTGCCTGGGTAACCTATGCCACTGCTTGCTCAGTGTCACAGTGAAAAAATAATAGTAATATAAACAAAAAGCTTCAGTTACACTGAACGTCTGCTTAACGAAGGCTTTAAATTTCCCTTCTAGGTATGGTACAGAGCTGAATGGTGAACACTGATGTATGTGCCTTTATGGGTGATAAGACCACCTGGGCCTGGCTGTTGTGACCTGCAGGGTAACTCAAAAAGGAAAAACTTTGCATTGTTGCCTTCTGATGCTTCCTTGCTATGTCTATGTACACATGAAGCGAGATTGCCTGTTTTAGTAGGAGAAGAGCCTGCATACATGTTTGACTTTTTTCCTGTCCCATGTCTGTTCTTAGGCAGAGCTTGGCAGTGTTTACATAGCCCATAGGTACCAATGGCAGACATGGAAAATGTGCCTTTCTGGGGACTGCATCTCTAAATTTCAATATCCAAGATTTCACTCGTCAGAACGGTAGGGGATCATCTGTGCATGGAAATCATGCTCTGTTTTGAAGCCTCCACAGAGACACTGACTTCAAATATAGAACAGGCACTATATATTTAATGCTATACTATATCTTTAGTAGGACTGCAGGAAGCGCAAAGTGAGGAAAGAAGGCTGTAGGTATGGTGCAGTAGCATTCTAGAGCAACTTCCATGATTCAACACAGAGGAAAGGGGTTTAAGTAGGCCTCAAACTGAGGTAGCAGATCGGGCTTCCCTGAGGAATCCTGCTCTTTGCACAGGTCCCTGATTGCTGATCCTGAATCAATTACTGTTTTTCTAACAGAGAAGGTAATAATGACTTCCAAACTCATTTTCATAGAGGTGCTGACATGTGAAGTAAACTCTTCTGTAAACAGTAACCGGAAACTGAACCTATCAGGCTGGTTTGTGTGCATTTTATTCTAGCTAAATTCCAGTTCGGTCCATTCAATAAAAAATTATAAAATTTCAAAAGGAAAACAGTGAGGGAGTTTAAATTCTTTTCTTGCCTGGTACATGCTTACACCACACAATCTTTTACGTAAGGAAAAAAAACCCCAGCATGGTACATTTAAAATCATTTTTATTAACAACAATATGGATTCAGCGTCGTCAAGAAGTTACAATTAACATTGTAATGTACTGGCTAATGTTGCAGTGTCAGTGGAAGCAGCCTTCATAATTTCTAAACTTCTTATGAAACTGCCTTTTTATCTTTCACAGAAGTAAAAAATGCTTCCAGTAACAGATGATATTGGATACGTCTGGAATTGTCCTGTATGTAGCCACAGCTAAATGAATGGCCACATTTGCACCCAGATGAATGGACAGGAAAATATTACATGCTTCCACTGACGCTGCAGGGGGCAGTTCTTATTTTAAAAACCAGTTAACCTTTGTAGACAGTGACAGCACTTTGTGTGATGTTGTAATCCATTTTAAGTCAATTAACACACTTGAAAAAAATCTTGAAGCAGAAATATCTGGGGCAAATTCTTTTCTGACCTGTATTTCATCCAAACCTAATGAATCCAAAAGGATTGCATGATATATGAGTCAGGATAAAAGTTGGCCCAGAGAGGCAAGTTCATTCCTGTTATAGGTGGGTTCAGTTCCCTTAAGGTCACTGGAACTGAGCCTGATTATCCCAGTGGAGGCTGAACTTCACCCAGTTGGGCAGTGAATTCATTGAAGTCAGTGAAGCCATCCAAGGATGAATTTAGCATCAGATGTTTAAACTCTTTTTTTCATTCCTTTGCTGTTACATATTCTTTTCCTGCTTACTTCTTTTTTTTTTCTGATTATTCTCCTTTTCTCTGTGCTTTTTAAAAATGTCCCTTGTTCCCTTTTTACATTAGTACTTTGTGCGTTATTTTTTTATATAGTCAATGTGACATGGGTATTCAGCTAAGTATTAGTTTCCTCAGGAAATAACTGGAATATTACCATTTTCACTTTAAACAGATGCCCAACAAAATAAGGATTTGAACCTGAGCTCCAAATTCAAGCAAAAATATTTAATTCCATAGAATGAAGGAATTCTGTAGAATTTTTGCTTGAGTAAGGATTGCAGGTCCCAATCCGGAAATACTATTGTACACCAGATGTTCTGCTATACATCAGCAATTTGGTATGATTTGACCTATCACAGAAGAGCAGGTGAATTACTTATCACCATACTATAATGAGAGCAAGTCACTCTAAGTAGGATTATCTCAAAAATATATGGAACAACTGTGGGCACTGTGAATAAAAGTGTATGATCTTAGCTATCTTGAACCCTAGGCTAAAACACCATATTCGTATTTAAATAAAAAGTATAGATCATATAAGCCAGAAGCAAATACATTTTTTTTTTAACAAATCAACATCAAAATTAATCTTTTCTCTCTTCAGTCAGGTGCAAGAAACATGATTCTCTCTTCAACAATCCTCAAGTGGATTGTAATCAGAAAAAAATCTGTCCTTTGTCCCTACTCATGAACAATTCCTACTAGCTGTCATAAGCTGGACTTTAAGGAGCTCAGGACAAGACTTGAAAAGCCACATAGGTCCTTCTTTTGTGAAACCAATGAATGACTGTCACTCATGACACTGTCTTTTAAAGTGAAAGCATAGAAACAGGAAACTCCTCATGAGGAAATATGAGCAAAGCTTATAAAAATCCAAACAAACAATTCTTCCTCTCCAGAATTTCATATATTCACTCTATTTTCTATCAATATTATGTTAAAAAATTGCTATATGATAAGACTTTCAGCTAGAAAAATAATAATGGTGAGCATAAAAGAAAAAAAATAGGATTTTAAATCATAATTTGAAAAGATATGGTCTTTTGGATTTATTAGTACTTTGCAAAGACATTAACATTTTCATACATAATTTATAGAACTCATTCTTTTGTGCACAAAATTGTATTAAATAAATTAACTTAAAGTTAGAAGGACTCAAGCATGTCATTTAAGGCAAAAATACCAAGTTTCTGTGAGATAAATTATCAGCAAAACCAAGGCCCTGTTTCTGTGCAGAACTGGTACAGGCAGGGCCAATGCTCAGTTCGCTCATTGACTCCTTCTGTGTCAATGGGCTTGCAATCATCTGCTCATGCAGATGAAGGTGGAAGAGTGGTGTCCAATTCACAATGCCTTGATTTTTCAATCTCATCAAGGAGGGGAAGGGAGTTTCAATACTGACAATACAGTTGCCACGTGCCCCATCTCTTTCTCTTAACTGATCCTAAGTGCAGGTTTATGCTTAGGTCAGCAGGAGGCTCCATATGCAAGGTGACCAAGGCACCATAAAGAGTTACGAAAAATAAAGCCTAAAAACCCCCAACCTTGTAAGTTTTAAAATTTTGGATAGTACTCTAAACTTACAGATCTGTCTAGGTAGACTGCAGACATTCAAATAAGTTAATAGTTAAATGAACTGAGATGCGGAAAACACCCACTAGTTATCCTCACAAAGTTACTGTTGTAATCACGCTTTAGTATGTCAGACTGCACATAAAAGAAAACAGGAAAGGCTGAATGTGGTAAGTCGTATGGCAAATCAGTGGTGAGGAAATTGTGCTTCAAGGTGGCTTTCAGGATTTAACAGCTGAAGTTTGCTCCAGCATGAGCCATGGAACACAGTGTAATATCCGTGGACCCCATATAACGACACGATATATACACTCTACAGTTTGCATGTACTTTCACATAATAAGGTTGTCATGTAACATCCAGGAATACTTTTGTAAAGGAGATATGGAAGCAGAAATTACAATGGGTTTGTAGTAAACAGATCAAGTCCTTCACAATACAATCTACAGCATTTAGCCATGGTTAAGACTGGAGTGATGTTTTTGATGTACATAGTAAGTTCCCAGCAGGTCTGGGCCTTGAGAAAACTGCCCTGAGTGAGCTGGCACTGGCACCCCCAATACATTCGGTGTTCCTGCTGCTAGAGGGAAGCTGAGCCCAAGATGGGTTGTCTACAAGCTTGTGGTGCAGGTGGGTTATAAATCTGGGGGAAGGCAACGCACAGAAGCCTTGTTCAGCTGGGAAGAGTGAAAGCCTGTTTAGGCTCTGCAAGGGTTCTCCCAGTGGAGAAGCCTTGCTGGGGATGTGCAGATAGGCACTGACATTGCTCCTGCATCTCCGCAGGAGGGAACTCTAGGTTAGGTTAAGAAAAAAAGAGGACGTATCAAGCAGGAATGCTTGCTCTGATATAGACTTTGAATTTAAAACTTAGATATTAAGAAGAAGCAGTGTGAAGGTCCTTTCTTGGAAAGTTCACAAGAAATGACTGCAGTTGGGACACAGTGTTGAACTGTGGGTGTGCCCACTTTCCTCTCCCACCTCCTCTTCTTTTTAAAAAAGGCAAGCAAACAAAAATCCCTTGCTTTTAGTGTTTGTTTTTTTGTTTGTTTTTTTTTTGTTTTTTTTTTTTTCTTCAGTCTTTTCTACTTCTATTTCCATTTCTGATTACCTACATGGCT
>JASSUY010003660.1:0-11206 GCA_032466535.1 Forpus xanthops | reverse complement strand
AGCCGAAAACCCAAAACACAGTGCTACACCAGCTACTACTTAAAGAAAAATGACTGCTGCTTCTGAACCCATGAGCCTGAGCAATTGTCTTCGTAAGAGTCCATGACGGCAAAAACATCAGGTGCAACATAAGCTGTACTGATGTGAACCAACAAGGGATAGCTGATCACGTCCACAGTGAGAGAGCACGTGAAGGTAATTCCTCAGCCCCTTTTATAGTGCGGTATTTAGACTAGCAAATAAAGCAGTGTATGAGGTCTGGCATGAAGGGTGGTCTGTGCACTGCAAGACTGTCCTTCCTCTCCCTCCACCTGGAGCCCAAGCTTTTCTCACTCCAGCATGAACATTACTCTTTTCCTTCGGGACTGTATACCCAGAATTGCTCAACTCTGTGTCCTAACTCCTGGTATAGCATTCCAGAAACATTATTTAACTTCCATTGTGAAAGCTGGCTAGCCAGTAAGATGTTGCAAGTGCCAAATATTACTATTACGCCAAAAATACATCATTCAGTCATTCCAACAATACCTTGAAAGAACATGTACAGGTAGCAGTACAGCAGGATCAATAACATCCAGAGGACAAAAACAGAACAGATCCCTGTTTGAACTAACTGACACTCAACAAAGACAAGATACAACACGTATCTCTGGCAGTCAAAGTACTTCACAAATACAGTGCCCTGGAACAACATAATCTTTGACCTTGATAAAAGTAACCCCTTTATAAACACCCGCTATCCCCAAAAATCCCTACTGTAGACAGTCTTACAAATTATTGACCCTTCCATCTGTTCAAAAAAAGGATAATTAATAGATACTGTTTCACATGCTTCCTTTTTCCTCTGCCTTGTGTACTTTATTGTAAGCTCCTCAGGGCAGAAGCTAGGGGGTTTAAACTCCGCAATGACAAATATAAATCAAATACAGCTTTAAGCACTACTTTATTTTCAAAACAATAAAGGTCTACTTCATCCAAACAGTGCTTGCCTGGTCAAGAAAAAAGTGCTGTCTAGAATCTCATCCTTTTCTGCTTCTTTGCTGTAAGATTATTAAACATTTCACTGAGTTCGTCACTAAAACATGTATCTGATGAAAACAGGACCCATTATAAGACTTCCTTAAGATGCTACTCTTTCCTGTACTTCTACCCTTATGTGGCTGACTTTTCCTTGCCTTGTGGACTCCTCCTAATTTCCTTCTCTGTGTATGTGTGCTTACGTGTGCATGTGCGCATTTCCTCCTCTTGAGTTCTTCAAAGCCGCTAGTGTTTACACCAGAGCAAATACAGTGCTCACAATCAACACAGAAATGCAATTAAGGGAAACAAGAAGGACAATCTGACTCAGACTGGCTGCAAAACCACATCAGGTCAGTGGTTTACTCAGCATCAGCCATTCCCAGTCACTGGTCGCTGCCCACAGCAAGAGTTGTGCTGTAGATCTACAGAATTAATTGGTCCCTTCCCCCTCTGCCAGAAATCCCTCCCTGGCCTCCAGCTGCCAGATGGAAGTGACAGCCAAGGGTCAGATCTTCCTTTGTTACCAACATGCACGTATTGATCTGTGTCCCCCACAAAGCACAGAATGCCAGCTCAACCTCTGCTCTCAGACCACAAGCTGGTTTAGATTCTGAGGCAAACAAAACACTAAAGCCTCATAACTGAGGCCATAGTGCACAATATTCCTATTCTCTTTACTTCTCCAGCTGGGTTCTTACATTTTACCAATGGATAACTCTGCACAGGAGCCTCAGTATCATGGCTGCAAGAATCAGAGCACGCTGAGAGAAAGGAAGATGTGAGATGATAAGGTGGCAATGTATTTCTTCATTTCTTTAGCTCTCTCAGGCCCTTTATTGTTTCTGGGACATGACAACATTATCTTTCTTCATATCCTGGCTGGTCCTGACCTTATATTTTAACACTAAACTCTGAAATTCTGTGCTACTGTCCCAAAGAACAGTACAAATGTAGAGAATAGCAGAGAAGCACGAGGTAAATGGTAGATAGGAGGCAAAAATGCCCCCATTCTGACCTTCTTTTCATGCTTCTCCATGTTTATGGGCTACATTTTTGCTGGAGTGAATCAATACAGGCTACATCTGCTGACAGAGGGGTAGCATCACAAGCCTTGTAAATACCTGTGTCCCTAGAAAGCATTTGCATCCTCCAACATGATACCATTGCCCCCATGTGTGAGCACTGTCCTAAATGTCTTGTCCAAATCTGACAGGCTACAAGAAGCAGTTGGAGAAGAGTTGTCTAATTTCACAGGAACAGGTGACAGAGCAGCTCCACTGGCCAGGCTGGAAGATGGACACTAGTCCATAGACTACTGGAAACCACAGGCAAGACATTTTTGCCAGATATAGATGAAGTCGGCATCCATCTCTACCTTCCCATCATTATCTGCCAGGCCAACATCCTCCAGCAATGGTGAATTAAGACCATCAGGCAGAATGGCTCAGGGACTGTTCACACAGTTCTGCTGCAGTACAGAAATGTCTGGCAGAGCTAAGCTTCTGGAGGCAGCACACTCTCCCACTAACTCAGCAAAATAAGCTTCGGCTTAGGGCCCAAGAACATCTGAAGTACATGAAATGATGCAAAAGTAGGGACACTGTAGTGTGGATGAAGGAACTCCACAGCTGTCCTACCTATGTGACTGGGACATGGCCAATGCAAGTACAGGCACAGGCAAGAAGCAGCCCTCTTGGCCCTTCATTCCATCTCAAGAAATGTGTTCTGTGACAGCAACCTTTTTGATTTAGTGATATTCTACCTGTACTTTGCACAGGTACACACTGCTGGCCAGCAAATTAACAAAGGCCTTTAACTGCAGCCTGGAAAATGCTGCTGGTGCTGTAACTCAGTGCCATTGAAAGTGCCTCAAAAACAGTCCCTGTGTCCCAAAACCTGTCTGAAGTACCTGGATCAGCCGCTACTTTTGTGATTGGATGAGTGATAATGAGAAAGGGCATTTTCAGAACAGTTCTAGGTATGGATATGTGTTAACCACTGGCAGCAAGAAAAATTATAAAAACTTGGAAGAATGATACAGACTTTCCAGGCATGTAATATCCAGTTGTCTTCAAGAGGCAACAACAGCAACAGCCAGCAGCGAATGCCGGGAAACCTCTGCTGTCATTTCAAGTATTGTCTTATTTTAATACAATCTTGTTTTTATTTTCACACAGAATCCAGCCTCTTTCCTGCACCGCTGATTTTATGCCTTCTAGAATGCACTGCTGTAAGAAAGCATTATGATGAGCACAAGCCGTATTCCAAAGAACTGGTGATGATACGATATTGTCAGCAGCAGTTTGAATACCCATTCAGCTTAGACACTGATCAGAGCAGGGGACCTTCTCCACAGACATACAGCAATAGAAGGTCTCTGCTGGCTCCAGTGACAATACTGGCTTATGTATTAAAGGAAATTCAAAGAAAAAAAGTAAGTTATATTTCAGAAAAATCTATGCAAATGGAAAATCAGGTACACTGTTGTAAGTATCAAGCAGGCAGCCTTTTCTACATAACAGAAGATGCTGGTGTATCCAAGCTCCTCTCACTCCAACTTCCATGGATATTCCACATGAGAAAGCCACCTCTTTCTGATCATACCATCTGCGATGTGAATTTGCATGAATCCGATGATACAGAGAAGTTTGCATCTGGTTTTGATGGTAAACTCCTTCCCTGAACATCCACATACAACACTGCACAGTGACCCTCGCACAAGAAGCACTCAATCTGAAAGCTACATTGGCAGGACAGTAGCATAGCATGAGGTCAGACAGTGAATGTGTCTCCTGTTAGCAGTCAGTAATGCATCAAGTCAAACCGTTTGCTTCAGCAGCTTATAGACTCACCCTACTTAAATTTATAATACTTAAGTGAGGAAGGTCCTATCCTTTTGCCTTTTTAAGACTAGAAAACTAGGTTATTGTGGATAGCTGACGTATCTTCTTTCTGCAGATGAAGTGGATGCTTCTGTGGGGTTTGCACTACCAATTAACTTTCACAAGTAATGAGGTACAATCCCCCTGAGAAAGCCCGCTTCATCTGTGATGTACTCCCTGCAGAAATGTGGAAATCTGGCAGCTCATGTTCAGATTTATTAGATTATTTTTATTTTTTTTTAATATTCTTTGAGAAGCTATGGGAATAAAGATCTGCCATGGGAGCTTTTCTACCGTTTTTCTCTCTGGAACAAATACTATATTATCAGTGAAGAGTGTTTTGACACTAAGAAAGGTAATGCCATTTTATAATCAGCACCAAATAAAGCTATGTGTATTAAAAATGTTCAGCCAATCTCACTAGACAACAATGAAGATAAATGATTGTTGTGAATTATTTCTGGACTGCTACTGTAAGATATCTCATTTTCTCAGGTATTATAGGTAGTGAAATTTATGATTTTCTCTGGCTTTTATTCACTGCCACTGTAATAAAAACCCCCGAGAATGTGGCAGCAATACAAAAGGTTTCCTACCAACATGAATAGTGGCAGCCTGTAGATCTGTATCTGTTTTCACCTGAGTTCACGTAAATCAGAAGTTAACAACTTAAACATGAATTATACTGATAAAAGATCAAGAGTGAAGGAATCAGACCTAGACATTGATTCTTCATGTCCCTTGCTAAACCAGCTCTGCTACTGTTTATACCCTAAATAAATGCTATCACAATCATTTGGATATAATAAACAGCTCCTGCAGATGGCTGAGTGCTAAAGAGGAGACAAAAAAAAAAGAGGTGTATAATGGTCACACTAAAAGGCTTTGATAACAACACATCAACTTCATAAACTCGTGTCCTGCAATAATACAAGTGAACATTCAGCATATCACAAGCAACAAAGGAAAATGTGGATGACTTCATCAGCCATTAAGTCTGCTGTGCCCTGATCTAACAGCATGATTCAAAATTAAAATCAAGGAAATTTGTCAACACGCATTTCCTCAGCTCAGAAGAATCCTCAATTGTTGTGGCTTTTTGCTCTGCACCCATTTGGGAGTGTCAGACAGGCCATGAATAGGGAGGATCCTGAGCAGACTGTCACTCTAGTTTTACCAATCCCAAATCAATAAAATGAGTCTTTTGTGGCAGAGGCTTAGTCTGTATCAGTTTTACTTTATGCTAGGGACTGGAGCTGATATGCACCATTAGAGCCTAGGGTGAAAAGGAAAATAAGCAGTTTCATCTCCTCCGGCATCCAGATCTTCCAGGTTCGAAACAAGCAGAGCAGGTTCCAGTGAATTTAGTGGTCCCGAGGACTGAAATTCAAAGTGTCTTTCAGTGGCTGTGTACAGATGCCCTTCAGTGATGGGAGTTCCATGGAGAGCCAGGAACAGATTAGATTAATATTCATAATTCAAAGGTAGGACTAAGAAGTAACTGACAGTCTGAGGATGCAATTTATAAGACAGAATGACACAGTCCCATACCATCTAAAGAGCATCTTCTCAAACTGCCCCCATAATTCACACCCACTTTTTCCCTTCCCTTAAATGTTAAAGAGCTGAGGAAGAGGCCTACTGCACAGAAACTGCATATGGATGCAATCCCTTTTCCCATGTATTTGTGAAAAAATCAAAGCTGTGTAATACACAGGAAAAAGTGCACAGTGAACAAGTTATTTCAGGGCATATTTTACTCCTCTAGCCAAAAAACATTTCATACACATGGCAGCACTTGATTTTCCTGATCTCGAATCTTCTCATGTAAATATAGAGCGAGTTTTCATTACCAAAAAGGGCACATCACACACCAGCTTCACATTTTGCTTTATCAATGAATTCAACCATTTTTCAGTAATTAATGTGTTGGAATGTCATTTTTAAAACTTCTCTTTTTAATCTTATGAACTGCAACATATCCTAAGATCTTTATTCTAGTTCCACCCTTTAAAAAAATCTGCTTTTTGGCAGGGGTTCAAAGAAGTGTTTCCATAAACTGCAAGTGCAAATATGTCTCATAAAATGTGTTGTACACAAAGAATTGGGGAGACATTTAAGAAAACACCATCCCACAGAGCAGTGATATGGATTACAGGGCAGATTTGTTTTATACATCACCACTTACAAACAGGAGTTTTTCTGCTCAAAATGCTGTATTTTCAGAGGACTCTGTTGAGTTGTGTAACAGGAAGTCTCTGTACTCCCAATTTTTTCGCTTTGAAGGGTCTCAGTTTAACATGAAATTTAAGAATTAAAAAAAAAAAAATAACAGTATCAGAGAAGCAAAGATAGAAACCAAATTAAAGCATGTGAGGTAACAAAATGCACTCTACCCATGGCTGGTAATCCCCACTAAACAGACATGGGAAAAGATGGAAAGAAACTGAGTTAACCTGCCTAAGCTCACATACAAACAGGACAGCAAGGCACAGGATCCTATTTCTGCCTCCCAGCCCAAGCATCAAGCTACAGTTCTTAGAAATGGGAAAAAAAAAAGTCACAAAAAGCACAGCCCTATAAAAGAGAGGGTAGGAGAGAACAGTTTCACTAAGGTAAATACTTGTTTGTGAAGATTACTGCCTGTCTCACCAACACCCTAGTGACTACCCTGTCTGCACCCACAATTAGGGCAAGCCCCTCTGTAACTGCATGAGGTCATGTTTTTGTTTCAAGCAGCAGTAAATTACCGTGCTTGTTATCACTTCTTTACACAGATTACCTCAAAAATTAGATTATCTCTAGGGCATCGTTTGCTATTTTGTCATTATCAGCATCACCCTCAATACAGCAGGAAAGGAAAAAAAAAAAAAAAATCAGCATTTAGGGTTTGTGAAACAATGGTCTTCATGTATTAGTAGGGAAAAAAAAGTGAAAGCAGCAGATCATTCTGGAACTGCCAATTTTCTATACCCTTTGAGGATTAGATGCAAGCTTATAATTTCAGTGAGCAATTATCTAAATAGAAATGCTCTAATTGCACTAGGATTGTGTTTTCTCTGGAGTGTTATTTCTTTCAAGTATCCCGTTGTTTATTTATATTCAGCTAAATAAAAGGTACACTGAGCTACCCAGCGATTAACACTGTAGTAGGGATGTTACCATTGGTACACAGGAGACTGCTGGTAAAGCACAAAAACCCTCTAGGCTGTTCTAACTTACTAGAACTAAGCCCATTCCAGCCTCGGTTTTATAAACTCAGTTTAATAAAGAAAACAAAGCAATTCTTCCTTCATGATTGTCAATAAACTGCTTTGTTGCCTCTGGAATCACTGCCACCTCAGGGAGAAGCTGGGAAAAAATTAGGCATGATGCATAACTACCCAAGGAAAGCAGCTTACCTGGTTTGGTACCCTGCATGTCTGGAAGCCACAAATATATCAGGGGAGAGACTGCTGCAAAACACAGCCACACACATTGAAGGAACACACATTGTTCCTTCAGCAGAGACAGTAGTTTACACTGATCATTTCAACATGGTTCGACGGCTGCTATAATCAATATTACGGATATACTGGGAAAGAGAACAACACTAAGACAAAGAGCCAGGACATGAAAGACCTAACACTTGCTTATTAAAGTTGTGTACCTAGGAAGAGCAGAAAGGTTACAAGGCCTGGCCTCTACCGTTACATACCTTACGCACCACTGCACAAGAGAATTTCTATCTTAAAGGTTAATAAGCCTGTAATGTGCACATATTTGAGGAGAAATGCAACCTTTACAGGGAATTGTGATGATTGTCCAAAAAATGGGTCCAATCCCTCTCTTTACAGAATTATAGCAAAATATCAACAAGGAAAAGCAGCAAGCGGAAACAGATTGTTGCATACTGCCTGAGAAACAAAAGGAAGCACATTAGTCTAGAGAGTTGCAGTGGCAACTCCACAACATGGCATGAAATTCTTATAGGGTCAGGCAACCGAAGAAGCTTCCTATGCACATATTTGGATCAAAAGCTACTTAATATCTTAATTTGTGCCTATTCTGTTTTATACACAGTAATGGAGGTACAAAAAAGGGGGGAAGGCCCAAAACTAAGAGAGCTTAGAAAAAGATAATATTCAGTTCAATGCATGAAATTATACAGTTTCAGGGGCATTAAGTATCAAGTCAGGAATAATTCCCTAGAAACGTCACTGCATTTTCCAAATTCCAATCAACAGTAACTGCTTTGCATTAACAGAAAAGAAAGAGCAAATAGCATGTTCCTCTTAATGTGCTATCATAAATTAAGAACTTGACAGGAGCAGTAAGGGAAGAGGTTGTTTATCTGGTTTAATTTCAGTTCTGTGTAGAATAAATTCTGCAATTCAGTTTAACCATTTTCAAACTGGACAACAGCTTTTGGAACCACGGGCCAGTTCTTATTTCAAATCAAAAAAGCTTGACAAATAGGAGTTCATGTACAAACCTAACTTTAGCACAAATTTTGCTATGCAAAAGAAGCTGAGAGCACCTCTTGATGAGCCATGGGTACCTGTGAGACAGGTCCCAACAATAAAAGACAAAAATACATTAATTACAATAACTAACTAAAGTAACTAAAACCATGACAGCAAATAAATTCCAGTCCCTGACAGGGACTAAAAAACATACATTTCAGAAATACACCTACTTAAAGGTAATTTTCTGTGCTGCAGTGAAAATTACCAGCAGAGAAACAGTATCTACTCGCCTGTCCTTTTAACAATGAGGAAGATGACTGGGAAGAAAATAAACAGAATTTCTTGTGTAAAGCCATCACTCAAATTGATGGAGCAATAGAATTTTTCCACAGCTGAATTAAAGCAGACACACACCTGATAACTTTATTGCTTCCTTTATTTACCCAGCTGAAGTGACAACCTTTAGAGCCTGGGACATCCAACCCAGAGCAGACAACTCCTACTTAAGCATATGCAAAACATGAAACAGTGGCAAAAAAAAAGGGCCTGCAGAAGCAGGCTGAGGGCAAAATCCTACTTAACCAACAGGAAGCTTTTCTTGCACAGAAAAGAAAGCTTGATCATCATACTTCACTTAAGAAATATTACTGCCTCACAACATTACAAAATTTTCATACATAAAATTTTCTAAGGCTGGTGCATTTTAATGACTAAGCTTTTGGGACAGGAGGAACAAACAAGTCTTTGCTGCCTTATTCTTCAAGCTGACTCCCTCAGAGCCATGCATTCAAGAATGCATAATCTGCATGCAGAAGCAGAAATTCACTATATGAACTGGATATTCATATAGTGAATTCAAAAGGCTATGAAGAAAAGTGCAAGGGAATGCCACGCAGATGATACTGGGTCCTGGACAGCAGAACACTCAGGAATCCCAGGCAAGAATGTGCCAGTGAAGAACTTGATGTTTAGAACATCACACTTAGATTTTGGGGGTTTACCTTTTGCAGGTTCTGCCTGTTTACCAGTGCTCTGGAGGAGTTCCACATCAGTATCCAAAACCAAAGCTTTCATGGCACTTTAATGACATTTGGATCCCCAGTCCTTTGAAAAAAAACAGGTTCTTTACATGTGCTCAGAGTTTCATGCATGTTTGCCTTCACATACTGCTCGTGCTTTATTTTTTTTTGATACAGATGCCAAGATATTCAGTGGTGGAAAGAAAAGCTTTTCCTGAAGTGTAAATTCATACCTTGTTCTGTCTTCCACAAAACGGATTCTTCACCACCTAGTTTGCGAAATGTGATTACACAATTGCTCTTGCAAATTACAGCAATCACTCAGATTTGCAGAACTCAAGTCTGTTCAGAAACACCAGATTTAGAATTGAAAACCTGGAGAATACATAATAAAGCAGTCCCTAAAATTCTAAACATAGATGGTAGCAAACCACAACATTCTAGCAATATTTTTCATTATTTATTCTCAGCATATAGCAAAGACAAAGAACATTTTGTATTTGATCATAAACTATTTATTATTTATTCCCCATTAGGTTCAATCATGGTGTTAGCACTGCCAGTAAGTCTTTCTCTGTTAGATTCATTCAGTTAGCCACATTGTCTTTCAGCAGAGCAAGGATTTTAGGACTGTGTTATCTGTCAACTGAATCTGTCAATTTAATGTGTTCTGAGATCAACTTGCAGTTGGCTACTAAGGAATTTCTTAATACACTATCAAAATCATTGGAATGATAGTAACTTGTCACAATACTGCCAAGTTACCTACTTTCCAGGTTTATGCTTCTTGATCTGTTAGCTTCATTGAATACAAATAAGAAGTTTTCAGGGTAGGATGGGAAATAATTTTTGAGATTCTTAATTTTAAGACACAATATGAAGAATAATTTTCTCTCTGCAGTTTAACTTGGTATTTTAATTTTTACAAAACAATTCAAGGAAGAGGCAGCAGCTCAAAGGCTCTCAGTTTCCAAGATACTTAATGAACAACCTCTGGATTCTGTAGCCACAGTTTGCATCTCAAGCTTACATTCTGCTTCATCTTTGCTTCATTATCTCCATCTCAATGGAAGACAGTTACATACTGTTTTCGGTGTTATTACTGGTTGCAGTAGTATTGTATTTCTATTTATTATTAGCACAGTATTCTCTCATCACATTCCTTTCTAGCTGCTTCAATGCTGCTGACTTTCTTAAATGCATTCTTTGAACTGGGCTCCCAATTTCCTGTGAATAAGATTCTTATTTGCAGCTATCTCCAAGATAGTCTTCCCCTTCTCATACATATTCAAATATCAAAAGGAATTTGTATTTCTCCTGTATCTTATTAATTTTTGGAAGCTAAAAAAAAAAAAAATTACTTAAAGCAAAAACCGAAGACGTGTTCCAGTCACATTCTTCACATATACTAGAAACAGTGGGTCAGTTGCCTTCCTAGTGAATCCCACCCAGTTTAATTTGATAATGGTGGCTAATACAAACCAAAAGATAGTCAATGGCCCCTTTTCACAGGCAACACAACCAATCTATCAGGGAACACACAACCTTGAACAATTATACCCACATAAGATATTATTCACGCTCTGTATTTATCAATACTTCCTCTCTTTATGGACAAGCACTTTCAATCCCCTCCAGTGCACTAGCTACATTCATGAATCATTGATACTGGGATACAAACCATTTTCACCACTTCATTCATTACCAGTCATGACCCTTCACCCACAGCAGGCAGAATGCATGTGTGCAAAAGCAAGCAGTGTATTCCCATTTTATTGTCACATTTTATGATCTAGAGCAACAGTAGTTTTCCTTCACAGAACATATTTGAAGCCAT
>JASSUY010003652.1:0-30268 GCA_032466535.1 Forpus xanthops | reverse complement strand
TTTCGTTCCCCCCCCCCCCCCCCCCCCCCCCATTTTGAAATTTCCATAGAGGAAAGCGTGTTTGTAGATACCCTCACAGGTGGAACCATTTATCCAGGAAATTCTAAAGATAAATCAGTGGAGTGTCAGTGGAGTGCCTGGTATCTTCTCTTAGAATCATGTGGGTTTTCTTAACTGTCTCTTCAAGTTCAGAAAGGAGTCTGGGCTTTTTATCTTGTATCCTGTTGAGGGTTAATGTGTCCTGTTGATCTGGTTTGTTATTACAAACTGTTCTCCACATCGATCTAAGTGGTACTGTTGCTTGAAAATAGAGTTCCCATTAAGTCCATTACACTGTATTTTGCATTCCTTTCCGACTTGTTCCAGGCAATGGTTCTGTGTTGTAGTAAATTTGTGCTGTTCAGTAACATGAGCTAGAAAAACAAAATAGGTAACTGAAATTCTTGTGCTACTTTTGAAGTAGTTTGACCCTTAGTAAATCATGTTCAGTATCAGAATGATGTCTGAAAATCACCCATGTAAAAAGGATTGATACAAAATAACTTCAGTCAAAATAGTATGCAGGTGGTATTACTTTATTTTGTGTGTTTTGTCACGTTTTATGTTGCAGTTGGACCTCTTTAGTATATTAAAAATGAACCAAGAATATGTATCTGTAGTAACTGAATCTTAAATTATAGTTTATATCACTTCAGTTCTGGAGGAGAGAATTTGCAGACTCTTTTGTAAATGTTCATGCATGTTGTAATTTAAAATAATGAGTATCTCATTGTATTACTAGAATTACTCATAAATTTATGTTCCTTGTTTTTCATTCTCAGTATGTACATTGCTACAGGGAAATTTCAGGAAAAAGTATGCTGAGTCTCAGAAATGTTTATTAAGTTCTTCTTTCTGTGATTGAAGTTTGCCTAATTCCCAAGTGCTTTAAATTCAAGTTTGAACATATATTTTAATGAATATCATAATTTTTTGAATAAATGGAGAGTACTTCAAATAGTATACCAGAACTTTTTGTAGTTGAAGCGTTTGTAGTATGGAAGCATTTGATACTAAGAAGCCTTAAGAATTAGTTATCATAGTTTGGGTTGTAAGGAACCTTGAAGCTCATCCAGTTCCAGCCCCTGCCACTGGCACAGACAACTTCTGCTAAACCAGGTTCCTCCAAACCCCATCCAACCTGGCCTTGAACACTGCCAGGGATAGGGCAGCTTCTCTGGGCAGTCTGAGCCATTGTCTCACCTTCACAGGCTTTGTGGTGTCTGTTTACTTTGAATTTCATTGTCATATCTGTTGCCAGCTCTCCAGCTCCAGTGATGCATTATCCTACTTCAAAAACCAGTGAATAAAAGGGGTGCTGTGTTAACAGGGGTTGTTTTTAAAGAGGCGGGAACAGGAGGAATCTAAAAGAATACTTTTATTTGTTTTGAACTTAAATATTTGAATGTATAAAATGGTAACACTTTTCTGAGAAGATTATAGTCTTTTTGTCAAACAAGGATTTAAATAATAGAACACAAGTATTCTAAACTGTCTGTCAAGCATTTTCATACTTTTTTAGTCTTCTGGGAAACAATTGTAGGAGCTCTGAAGAATGGGAATTGATCTTTCATTGGTGACTAGGGAGAAGGTTAGAGTCAACTCAGCACAATTAGGAGTAAAAAAGTGGAATAAACCAATTTGTGACACTTTGTCCTATATGACTTCTGAAAGTCCCTAAAGTGTATGAAAAGCATTTGGATATTTAGATCTGTAAAAAGTTGGCTACGAAGTTGTGTGTTTCAGTATTTCTAATACTTATATTGCTGTTTGATTGCTCATTATTTTAATTACAGGCCAGTAAAGTGACAATAAACTGCCAAAAATTGTGCAGACTTGAATGCTGTTTACTGATTGCCAGACATCAGCGCAGGAGCTGATCTGATTTACAGTACCAGAAGTTGAACAAAGGGATGAAAACAGAAGACTAGAATTCTTTCCAGTACTTCAAACAAACATCTTTTGTTTGTAATTCAGCTCAGTCATGGGTTTTGCTGCTTAAAAACCAAGTAAATGAAAAAGCTTCAATTTGATTTAAAAAGAAATTCTGCTGCTTGGTTGTAAATCTCACCTATAAGATTGTTGGAACAAGCAGTTTCTGACTAACAAATCCATCAAGAATGTACTAACCAAGTGTTAATTTTCTATGAATGTGGGATGCTGCAAATAAAACCAAATAAAAGGAAACGTTTAAAAAAGGCAACTTAAAAATTGGCATGAAAATGAAAATGCACATGGAATTAGAAATATCTCCAGAATGTTTTCAAGACTTCCATGGAGAAGGTATTTCTCCATCTCTGACGGGGGTAAGGAGAGTGAAGTGTATCTGCAACTGAGAAGTGATTGAAAGAGGAGACTTGTTCAGACAACAGAATAAAGTTCTTTCCAGTGCTAGTAAGAAATTTGGGATGATCGCTTTTGGAATTCTGTCTGGCTATTAGTTTATTGGAATTTGCCCCAAGCACAAGTTATTTTGATCAAAGCCTGACAAAAGCACTGCATGCAAATACAAACCTCAAGTCAGTGAAGATGTTCTGGCTGTGAACCTGAGGTCCGTTAAAATAACACTGCTGTCAAAATAAGAACAAGGGAGTGGAAAATAACAATAACGTTTGGACTGTTGAATCTTGGAGTTACTTAATCCTCCCCATTCCCAATGAGAAGGTCACATATTGAGATGAGAGGAAAAGAAATACAGTGTCAGGACTTATAAAATGCTGTTCTTACACTTCTATTTGCATATATGAATTTGATGTTCTTTCCCTCCTTATTCTCCATTGAAGTATAATTTCTTTTGGCTGTATAAACTTTACTAATGAAGTAAACTGTGCTTAAAATGTGGCTGGTCTGGATTTTTTTGTTTATTTTAATTAAAAAGTCCCCCCAACATTGCAGTGCTGTGTTCCACTGTGCATTGCTGCCAACAGTTGCATCAGCATAGCTGGGAGTATTTATGGAGTGAAGCCCTAAGGCCTGGTCTTGTTGCCCAGAGACAATTTATATCTGTTTGTTTTGTGGTCTCAGTCCAAAGTTGTCACTGTCCATGTAGCATAGATACTATGGCAAATATAAAACCTTTTACTATCAGTAATATTGTGGGTGACAAAAGCTTTTATTCCTTCATTGAAAAAAAGGATGCTGGGGGGCTCTGTGAGCTCCTAATATGAATTGAGATAAGTTGTGAGGCTTTAATCTAAACCCCTCCGAACTTAGTGAATGTTAATATTCTGCTAAAATGAATTAGATCTGCTGTTCCAACACCTGTTATTCCTTTTGTGTATATTCTGTTGTCAACAGGATTTCTCCCTTAGTGTGCAAGAGGTGTCATTTGTATGCTTAATTTCTGTGCAGTTTATATGTGGAAGTCCAGCAGTGTGGTATGTAGAAGGGTCAGTGCAAAACTATGTAAAAGAAGTTATAACTTAAAAGCTCTTTTGTCTTGTATTGCAAAAACTGGGATGTGTGTGGTTTTCCAAGAAGTAGGTTCTCCTCATGGATAGATCTGCTTCTTAGGAATGCAGCACTGGTGGGTACTAGAATTAAATATCAGAAAATCTCTTTCCTGAGGAAATGAGATGGGTTTTCTTCCTTTTCCTGATGCAGTGCTGAAAAGGTTTGTGACTGCTGGCTTTTTCCTGAGGTAGTTGCCAGCTTTGGCAATCTGTTCTTGAGCCATTGCAGTCCTAATTGAGAAGAAGCCAGTCAGTCTGCTGGGTGTGATGCGTGACCTGATGCAGCAGATGATTGCCTCCAAGAAGGGAAATCCCATTCCTTGTCCTGTAGCTGTATCACTTTCCTTCCTTTGCATCAAATCTTCTGCTTACTGGACTGTTTGACACACTAGTTGAGCTCACTATGTCAGCAGAAGCTAATAATTTTTTGTAGTTATCTTAGTTTTATTTTTGTTCTTTGGGATATATTGATTTGCTGCATTGTCAAATACCAGACTGTACGAGTGAAGAGTGGAATCTCATATCAGGAAGAATGGAGGGGAGAGGAATGAAGATTGCCTTCTTGTAGCAGTGGCAAGCTATTAGGTCAGTTTATCAGCTGACTGACCACACCTTTGGAATGGTGTGATGTGCTTTAACACATGGCTTGAATATTTGACTTGATGAACTGCTACTCAATATAATGTCCTTTGAGAAATCGGGTCTAGGAATCTGACATTGGCCATCTGAAGTCATTTAATACCTGCCATGGCAGGGGGGGTTGAAACGAAAGATGATTTTAAGGTCCTTTCCAGCCCTGGCTGTTCTATGATTCTATGAATACCTTGGATCTTAACCTTTTTGTGCCTTAGTTGCTTTATTTTGAAGATTGGAAAATACTCCACCTTCACCATACACATTCTATGAAAACGAATGTGTCAGTATCTGGGTATACAGTGGAAATGCCAAAGAAAAGCACACTAGGAACTTTTTCAGAGCAGGATTTGAATAGTGTAGAATTAACAAATCTTTGCTGAACAATGCAGGATCTCTCTCATGATGTTTCTTCATGTTTAAAAAATGCAGAGCATGTTGCTTTCTAATTTTAGTGGTTCCTAACTTTGGCGTGCCTGATGTCGCACCCTTAATCGTGTTCATTTAATCTGATTTAATTGTGTTAAGTAAGCAATAAAACATAATTGAAAAGACACACTAAGAACAAGCCTTAAAACCAGAATCTTGGATACATGTACTAACCATGTTATTTTTGCTAGTCAGTAAGTTCAATCAAGTTTTAATAAAAGCTATGCAAGATACTGCTGGTTCTTTGGTTATTATGTCTTTATTCATTCTTTAGTCACTTTTATCACTTACCTCCTTAATGTACAGGTGCTAAATATGAGTGTTTTCAAAAAACTGAACTATATAAGCCTAGAATTGAAATAACAGGAATAATAATAAACAGTGATAAAATGGTTTCAAATAGGATTTCCGTCACCAGGAGCCTATCTCTTGGTTGCTTATAAATTGGTTTAAGAAGTTGTTGCAGGGTTTTGTACTTGATGACAAAAATATGGAAATAAGTAGAAAAGGAAGAGTAAAACCGCACTCAACCTTTGTGGATTTCCCCTCACTGTGATTTTGGATTCTCATGCTCTTAAGCCCAGTGCTTTCTGTGTCTTTTCTGTTCTGGGATTGCTGAAGCAACTGCCTGGATGTGTCCATCTCATGGCCAGTCCAATGTGCAAGCGTCATGCCTTGGATTCCCAGTCATCTGAACGGCAGAGGTATTCAGACCTATTGCTGCTGATGAGACATTTTGCCAACTAGTGTTCTCTGGAGAAGAAGTTTTTAGGAAGTTTCCAATCCAGCTGTTTGAAAATTAACCCCAAACCAGTTTGGGTGTTTTGGCCAAACTGCCCAGAGTAAGAGTACTGCAAGTCTATAAGTAGTTTAAAAATTGTAGCTTCCTACTTAAACCTGATTAAACAATTTTCTATTGCAAACATCAAGTATTAAAAAAAATCTCATTTGAGCTTCTGACTTTCTGTAGTGCATAACTACAGTAACTGGAGACTACCAAGAGACATAGTAATAAAGAGAGGATTATAGCCAGAGGAAACAAATGCTCCATCTCAACGCTGGTTTTTCACCAGTCCTCTGAAGACAAACCTGTTTTCAGAGCACAGAGATGTGGGCAGTGGCACATGATGCTGAGAGGTTACATTTAATTTTTACTTTATTCACTGAAGAAATTGTAATTCAAATCTGAGACTTGTCCAAAGTCAAACTTCCATGGGTAACATAACCAAAAGACTGATCCATCAGTTCAGGTGTAACAGATGGCAGAGCTTCAGGAATGGAATGAAAATTAAAGTGAGGTTTGAAGCTAGGTATAAAGAATATCTGAAGATTTTGCTGAGAGAGAAAATAGTTCGAAGTGCTTCAAAGATCACTGTTGGGCATATTTAAGAATTTGTTTTTTCAAGCTCTTTAGGGTCATACGGTGAACTGTGGAGTGAAACTGTTGCTTTGTGCTCCGATCCTTGCTTTGATAACAGATCATATAGGGGAGGATGGGACACTGGTGTGCCTCATTGACTGAGAGGAATAAAGTTCTCTACCTTTAAATCACCTCTGATATCAAGGTGTTTCAATATCATACTGTAAATAGAAGTACAATAGAGAATAAAGGAGTAGAATAATAGAGTAGAATAACAAAACCCATGTTTACATGGGCAATACTTTGAAATATCAGACCTTGACTAGCAATCCCAATTATTTTCTGCACAGCTGTTCTCATTCCAGAAAAAGGATGTCTTGTTCTGAATTGGCTTCATTCACTTCAGTGGTAAGTCTTATTTATAGATCAAAAATATTTGCATGGATCTAATCAGGAATGATATAAATTAATGTCTCATCATAACCAAGTGCATTGACTCATGAAGTTTCTCTAATATTCTCTTTGCCAAGTTAGACAAGTAGTTTACAGCTACCGCACATGGCACAGAGATTTGCGCTACTCTAGCTATAGTGCGCTGCGAGCAGTTGTTTCCCATTTCTAGCAGGTGGCAACATGTATTTGTTTACTGGCTTAGTGGGATACTTTTATGAGAAATATTTCTGTAGCCTGAGAATGAGGCAGTAGGAATGCTAGCTTTACAGTAATTGTGTCTTATGAAGCTGGAGAATGAGCACTGCCTCCTTACCTTTCACGGTATAATCATCTTGAATAACCTGCTTTGGAAGCTGAACTTACAAATTTGCCTGGTTTTTGAATATCCCGAGTCCTTTCTGCAAAATGCTGCAATGATTTCCAAAGCAGATAACTAAACCTGAGCTCTGTCTCAGCTGGGTGTCTTTTTTCTTAACTAATAGTCTCTTACACTTTCTCTCCCACCCCTTTCAGCTTTCAGTTCTTACCGATGCCATGCCTCACACGTAATCAGATAAATACCCTATTCTAGACTTGCTTTGCCCAGAACACTTTTGGTAGGCGAGAGATTTGGGCTTTAATCCTTCAGCTGATGTGAAGCATTTTGGGACCCTGTATATAAAATGTGAATGGTGCTAAATCTTTCTCTGCCTTTTTCCTTGTGGAGCATCTGATTTTCCAGTTGGTCTCTGAGGATGCCCATTAACCCCTTGGGCATTTGAGGTACTCCAGGTGTCGTTTGGGTTGGTACAAGGTTCTGAACCACTGTAACTAAACAGATTTCTTAATGTTTATATGAGGGCTTTTCCCAAGTGTGAGACACCTTGCAGCAGCAGCTCAGAGGTGCTTGTCTGAAAATGCCACAGGAGTGTTGGTGGAGTCTGGCTTCATGGGGTTAGGAAGATGTAAGTCAATTCCTTTCTGCTTGGTGAGAGGCAGTATTCTTCAGAGTATGGTCTAAGTTTGTGTTCACTGCAGTGAAGTGATGGCTCACAGGAGAAAAGGGATGGAATATTCAAAAGGTAAGCTGGTGGCTTCAAGAGGGGAAAAATCTATGTTTTGAGGTCAGAAAAAAACCCACACAATAAAATAATTGAAGTGTCTTCTACTAACAGCCTGGACTAGAATTTTAGTTACACATGAATTGCAAAGTTTTGAATCAGCAATATTTAGATGTAGCTTGAATGTTAGCACCTGGAGAGGCCTGAATCTAAAACTGGTTCCAGTATTACAAGCCTAAATCATTAAAATGATGTTGAGGATGTCTGGTGTGACCAAGACTTTATCTTGTCTTTCCTACCACAGATGCATGCTGCTGTTCAGCTAAAATAAAAGGAAAACCCTTCAGCCAAGGTTTGTCCTCAAGAGATGGAGATCTTTTGCTGTGCACAAGCCAATAAATCAATTGATCTGAGGTCAACCTTTCAGTTAATGCTGAACGTTTCTCACAGACAGAAACTTTGGGGGAAGATGAGGAGGCATATTTGCAGTTCCTTCTTCTGCTTGGACATAGCAACCATCATAGACATTCTTTTCACCCAACAGCAATATTGCTTTCGATTTAGGGAAATATTACTGTACCAATTGCTTAACAGCTGAAATCTGGAGGCATTTTTCTTAGTAGCTGTACTTGAATCAGTTAACAAGCCTTGTTTTAGTAGAAGTTAATTGTATTTGCATGAGAAATTATCTTACAGTAGATAAATTTGATCTGGAAATAGACTTCTCTTTGCTAATATAGAGAACATTGCTGAAGGAAAATGTCTTGTTAAGGTATGAAAGAATTCTTGCAAATGATTCTTATAGATTAGAATCACAAACTTGTGGTGTGTAAGAGACCTCTGTAGCATCTCATCCAAAGCAGAGCTGTTGACGGTACAAAGTCATGCTGGCTCTGGTGTTTACCTCATTTTGGAGACCTCCAGGGCACAGTTTATACCATCTCTCTGGGCAACATATTTGACTGCTGCATTGCTTACCCTTTGAGGGGAAATGTCTGAGGCTGATTTGAACCTTTCAAGCTGCAACTTTTCTTTTGATGCCTGTTCTCTGCTGCTGAGAGGAGTTTGGCTCCATGATAGTTGTTCCCCAAGCTGGCTCGCATCCGTGTTGTACCCACAGCAGTGCTCTGCAGGACCTTTTCAGCAGGGCTGCAGACTGTTACTCATATGTACGGTCCTTCTGGCTCAGGTATGCTATTTTTTTCCTTATGAGTACTCATCTGTTGGCCCAGTCCTCTAGTTTAACGAGGTTCAAGTTGCATCTCCACTGCTTGGCCAATCAGTCTCTTTTTTCCAAGCTTGATGTCACTGTATTTGCTGTAATGCATTCTGTCTCTTCCTAAGTTTAGCGATAAAGATATCAAACAATAGTAACTCCTGGGGTTGCTTGGCTTATTGCATGCCATCAGCCAAGCCACTGATTTAATCTCATTGGGCTTAGTGGTGTAGTCAGTTTACAACCATCTAAGCTCTTCATGCAGCTTGTGCTTCCTCACCTTTCAAATGAGAATGCTGTGAGATGTGGTGCTTTGTCCAAACCAGAGTCTTCTGCCATAAAGGGGGACTAGGGTTGGTCAAGAATGACTTGTCCTTGGTGAATCCATGTTGACTATACATGAATACCTTCTCCTTCATGTGTTTTTCTGCTTTTTGCATTAATGTGAGATGACTGTCATGTTAGTAAATGCTAAAAATAATCGGTGTGTGTATGTATGATCTCTGTGATATTAAATCTCTTCCTGCGCCCGTTCCCCTTCAGTACAAAGAAGCATGTTTTCACTTGGATTTTGTAGCAGAATTTTAAAAAAATAACTTAGAACATATTTTTCTGGTTTTATAATAAAGCAGAATGTTCATACAAACTGAACTGTAACTGGTACAAGCAGAACTCATATAGGAAGCTACAGTCTCATGCAGAAAACTGCATGTCAGTACTGAATAGCTTCAATGCCATTCTGGTGTAGCTTGTGAGGGTTTCCAAAAGCTTTCCTGCAAAAAAACCCCAACAAACCAAAGACTTGTCTCTAACTTTGCATCCTCAGGATTTGGAAGATTTGGATGCCTAAAATACATATTAATGTGTGGGGGAACATTTTCATGAAACTTAAAAATCTGGCTTGGTTGCCTATTGTCTTATTCTGACTAATGCAACCTTGAAAATGAGAGGAAAGCAGGAATTACATGGGAAGAGAAAGAACAGAGTTTGCCTCTAGCAAAACCTGTTTACAGTAACAGCTGCTCTCAGAGGAACCGCAGGATGTTCATAAAATAGTTTATTTTGAATCTGTATAGAGGGTAAAGAATCAAATTAATTGACTTGTCTATATAGGAACCAAGTGTTAATGTTCTGATAAGCACCTGCATTTTTCCAGTTGAGGGTTTTTGGCTAGTTTATGAATGCTTTTGAGAGTGAAATGGAGCAGTAGCTAACGGAATTAGGAAAGGATTTCCCACGTAGTTACAGGGAGGAAGGTTTATGTTTTCTGTTGTGTCATAGGCAGACATTTAGCTTTGGGGGCATTTTTATGTTCCATCTCATTTTTCCTGTATTGCAGGACAGAAGGTGAAGTGTCACTGATGCAAAGTCAATTAAAGTTCACCAATTTTGATTTTTATACAAATTCTTTTTCTAAAGTCTGCTTTTTATATTTTTTTCTGCATGATTTCTATGTTGTGCCTCTTTTGGATAAATGCCATCAGCAAAAAGCTAAATCATAAGCAAGGATATAAAGCTTTATATAATTCATGCAGTTTGTGTTGAAGCACTGGCTCAATATGGTTATGACCCATCCCTGGCAGTGTTCAAGGCCAAGCTGGATGGGGCTTCGAGCAGCCTGCTCTAGTGGAAGATGTCCCTGCCCATGGCAGGGTTGGAGCTGGATTAGCTTTAAGGTCCTTTCCAGCCCAAACCATTCTGTGATTCTATGATTGTGCTTCAGAATCAGGACAGAAAACTAAGCTGAATTGAGTAAGCCTGGTTCTTTGAACTGTATAGATTGCTGAAGTTTAGCTAAAACCCAAACAAGCACAAAACCCCAAACAGCAAGCTAGCGAGCATGTGAAGACCTCGTAGTCACCGCAGTAGGTGCATGGTGTCCCAGCGGTTTTGTACGTCCCCTGGATTTCCAATTCTGGCCTTTACACTGCTGGTAAGTTCATACAAGCTGTTGTACTGCATTAATCTTTGCCCGCTATTTTAAACTCAATAAAGCTAGACTACTTTGTCATGACACAATCTAATATCTCTGAGAAGACAAGGTAAAAAAAGCCTCCAAAAGATCCAACAGCCCAGTGCAGCTGGAATTTTGGTGTTATTTTTCTTCCAGTTTGTATCATCTGAACTTAGTGATGTCCAGCATGATAAAATTTTGTTTGTATTCATGCTGTTTATTTGCTGTTAGCGATTAAATTTGTGACTCCTGAGCCTTTTCCCAGCTATTAAATTTGGGATAAGCCTGTGTTTGAATATACATTTAAAACTCTTTATTTTACCCACAAAGCTCCGAAGAGGTTTTGGGCAAACATAGCACGTTAGGAGGCTTTGCGCATTCTGTTCATGGTGACCTTTTACGCTATGTTTTCACAGTTGCGATTAAAGATGGCTTCATTTGTCCCTCGCTGTGTTTGAGAGTGCTTCATTCCACTTTCTGAGCTTTTTCCGGACAAAGTTTATCTGTAGAAGGTCAAGGTGTATTCTTCACAAAGAATATGTAGTACTGAGTTAAGTTTGGGCTTTGACAAAATGTGAGACTATAGTTTTTGGGCAAAGTCTCACTCACTTTGTCAGCCTTGAACACCTAGTCTGGTAAATTGTGGGGGTTTTAAATCTCCTGCCATGGATGGAATGTTCCAGGGGTGTGTTTATCTTATTACCTTGCAAGAAAGAAAGAAACATTTCAACATCAGGCTTTATTCTTCACCCTGAACACTGAATTTCATGCTTTCTACAAATGTTATTTTTTTCGCATTGCTATTATATGGTGCAATGATGTGTGCTGACTGCTGTCTCTTAGAGCTTGTGTATTTTTAGGTATATACACAGAAAAAAGACTTTGTTCCACATACTGTACTTCTGAAATACAGCCTGAAAGCACATAATGGCTTGAGGAACAAAAAGTGTGTAGATTCAGTTCTTTAACAGCTATTTAAATGAAGTTGTGATAAACTGCATATGAAATATAAATCAGAACATTCTGAAGTGGGAGAATAAGATGTAGTTCTCATGTATCTCTTCCAGAGCCCTATGCTGAAAATGAAATGGCTTAATCCACTGTGACTTAAAATACTTATAAAATATACAGTAAATGTAAGGTGTAAAGGTATTTGTTGTGTTTTATGCTATATTTAGTGCTGTATTGGTGCTGGTGCTGCAATACTTTCAATTTTCTCTAATAAATTCTGAATGTACATTCAGGGCTATATTGCATATTTGTTGCTTCTGCTTATGACCCTTTTACTATGAGAGTCAATGAAATGAATCACTTGCAGAAGACACCCTAGTGACAAGTTTTTCTGTTAAGATTACTTAACAGGTCTTTCGTGTCTCTGGGTTGTACCATAAGGACAAGTCTAAAGTTGTCTTGTGTGGAATTTCTGGATGCAAAGTGTGTCTGAAATGTTGTCAGTAATTCTTTTCTTGTGAATTGAAGGATTTAGTGTGTTGTGACTGTGAGAGAGAGAGAAAAATACTTGGAAGGTTTCTAATAAACACAGAAATGATGCCTGTAACAGAAGCATGTGGATTAAATTAGCTTTATTTTCAAACTGGTAGTGGATTATTAGATGCCTATATACAACTACTGGTTTCCAGAGCTGAGTTATTTGTACTCATGCATCAAAAATTGTGTTTGAAATGGATGCTATTAATCCATTCAGATTTTCATCAATGGCTTACATCATAATCATTTTTTTTCTGTGTCTCTCCTAACTGCACTGTTCTGTAAATTTCCTGAATACATGAATATCTCACTTTCCCCCAAAACATATCCTGATTTAGTGTCTGCAGTATTTCCTCATACAAGTAATCTGTCCTCATAAAGTAATTTAATTGGAGTTGATTGAATGGGGCACAGAAGTTAGCCATTGACTTTAAAAGGCCTTAATCTTAGAATTGCCTTGTGATGTTTTGTTTTCTTGCAGTGCACACCAAATATAAATCCTGGTTTATATTTGGACAAGGGGGACATAATAAATATGTGCTAGAAATGCTTGAATCAATAACTGTTATAGCTGGATTTGAGGGGGTGGGGTTAGGAAAAACTTACCTGTCCATGTTGAGATACAGCTTACTTGGCTAAAAAGAAGCACCGCAGACATTCCTGAAGTGCAGTGCAGTTATGAACAATGTGCAGCATTATTACAGTGTAGTTTAGGTTGGGAAGTAATGAAGAAAATACCATTTTACAGCGTTTCACGGTTACAACTGATGCTTTCAGTTGTTTGCAGCTGAGGGGAACAGGATGTTTGGGAAGAAAGATACAACAAAAGGTAAAAAATTAAATGATACATTTTTTGGAAATGGAATAAAAAAAAAAATCACTGAAAACATTAAAAATACATTTCTGAGTTTTTTTTTCTGGAAAAACCTGCTCCAGCAGGCACAGGTCTATGACATGTTTGTCAATAGAAGACGGCTGAGTTAGTATGGCTGTCACTACAAGAGAAGACAGTATATATTTTATATTCAAGAAGAAACACTGTCCTCTGGAACAACTGTAAGAGGATCAATATCAAACAGTAGGGGTCTTTTTTTACTGCTTTAGTCTTTATTTTTTTGGTATGTTGAGAGTTTATGCTGTGAGAGAGCAAAGTTCTAACCATTGCAGTAGTAGCAAACTAGGTGTTAAACTGGTGGCCTCCAAGTTTTTTTCATGACATGCAGATTCAGTTTCTGATGTTGGCAATGTATTATTAGGCTAATACTTGGACATAAAGGCTTCTTTAGGGGGTTTAATGTATCACTTGTAGGTGACTACAGTTCAGAGTTTTGCCATCTTTAGAAACGCAATTTGAAATGTCTTTCTAGGGATACTTATACTGAATAAAATATCTTTGCTGCTCTTATGTAAATGTGCATAAAGGAAAGAAGTAAAAACTTTGTGTTTGGCTTTGTGATCAAATGAGCTTAAAATCAATCCTAGTAGATAGTTCCCAATACAATGGTTATATGTTTTATTATATATTTGATGCCTTAGGCCTTTACAAAAGGGCTAATTCTATTTTCTTCTGTATAAGTGGAGACCTCATAGCAGCCTTCCAGTATCTAAAGGGGGCCTATAGGGATGCTGGGGAGGGACTCTTCATGAGGGACTGTAGTGAGAGGACAAAGGGTAATGGGTTCAAACTTAAACAGGGGAAGTTTAGATTGGATATAAGGAGGAAATTCTTTACTGTGAGGGTGGTGAGGCACTGGGATGGGTTGCCCAAAGAAGTGGTGAATGCTCCATGCAGGTTAGACAGAGCCTTGAGCGACATGGTCTGAGGTGAGGTGTCCCTGCCCATGGTGGGGAGTTGAAACTGGATGATCTTAAGGTTCTTTCCAACCCTAATGATTCTATTATATTCTTTTCTGTTCTATTTGATTCTATTTTATTCTAAGTCTCTTTAGGGATTTTAGTGTCTGATTCAAGGGCTGGGGAAAAAAGTTTAATGTTCAGAGTCTAACATTCAAACTGGAGTAAATGCATTAGGAGAAGACATCAAGGTGTCACGGACCAGAGGAAGACTGGTTATCTCATGCCTCAGAGCTCTTTTTACTGACTGATGTATAACTAGGGAGTTCTGAAGTGCCTGTATTTGTGTCTTTTTATTCCCCTCTGAGTTTTTATTTCTGGCTAAAAACTTTAATCATTTGGATAGTAACTTGACTATAAATTATTTTAAATCTGGGCACAGTGATTTGAATCTCATTTTGTTTGGTTCGGTGCTCCATTTTGAGCTTGTGTGATAAATGGGAGATCACCTGAAAATCAGCTGTAACTGAACATACCAGAGTGGAAGTTTGCCTCATTGCTGCTAGAAGGAGGAAGGAAATTGCTCTTGGAGTGGTGGTTTTTCATAAATGAATAAAGTTGTTTTTTCCTCACAAACTTCATTGTGAGGTTTCATGTAGATTTTAGTACTGGAAACTAAAAGCAGTGCAAGTGATTTCAGGTTTGTGGTTTAGGTATGTTTTTTGTTTTTCCTTTTCCAAAGGTGGGAATATTTGATCTTTTGTTGGTTACAATTTGGGATACCAATAAAATATGTCTTTGTCATGCTTCTGGAAAAATCTGCAGCCTGCCCTGCAACTTGTTCGTGTTCGCACCTTAAGTTTATGAGGCTGCTGTTGAGCAGATGTATGGCAGGCTATTCTTGGGGAAGCAAGGTGTTACTGGTTTCAGTGGGCTGGAGATGATTGTTTCAGCATGACTGCAGGAGATTTGCTACAAGCAGAATAGCACTGTGATATCCCCTTTCTTTGTCTTCCCTCTTATCTTCAACTTGTGAGGTCTCTTTCCCCCACTGCCCGGCTAGAGCTCCATCCTCTCAAGCCTATACTTTGCACAGAAAGGGCTGCCACTGCTTAATCCTAAAGCAGCTCTGTTCCTTGATGGCTTCCTGGCAGGTCTGGATCAAGGTACGCACTATTTTTCCACTGCCTTGCTTTCTTTGAATTAGGTTTTGTTTAGTCCTGTGGAGACCTCAGCTGCCTCCCATGCTGGAACCGTCCTCTGGCAGGGCTCTAGCAGAGCTGGCATCAAGCAATTCCTGAGTTCCTTGGCAGCAGGTTGGCAGGAGACGTTACACAATTTTCTATGAAATTGTATTACTTGAATATTGTTATTAAAGCTCTTATTTACTAAAACACAGGCACTTGCCTTACACTTCCATGAATTATGGTTGTACAAACTGGGAGATAGTACTTTTCATTACCTTCACAAAGAATGGGTCGTAGGTGCGCAGGCACGCATATTGCTGAGATGGCAGATGCTGGGAGGAAATCTGTCATAAATACTTAGAAAAGCTCTGAACAAGTCAACTCTAAACAAGCCAAGCCGTAACATTCTCTGTGCTTCTCTGGACAGATTGAGCTGCTTTTCTTTATCTCTTCTGTTCAGATTATTTTTCAGTTTTCTAACTGTCCCCGTGTGTTTTCTGATGAACCTTCTGTTTCAACGGTCTTACTGAGGCATAGGCTCTGGGTCTCTACTAACCTAGCAATGATGGTTCCACTGCTTACAGGTTTTCTTTTCTTTCCGTATTTTCTACATGTAATGTTCATACCCCAAAGGATCGCATTTTGTACACAGTAAAGCTGTATTAAAATGTAATTGTTGTCTTATCAGTAATAAGTAGGTCAGTGCGCTTAAAATCTTGACGCACTGTCTGCGTTTTGAGAGGTCTGCTCACTCTATCTAATGTCCTGTTCAAGAAGCTAATTAAAAATAAGGTAGTTTTCGTACAATTTTCAGGAGGAAAAAGCAACCTCTTTAAAAGTGTAAAAAAACTTCCTGAAGTAGATCTATGGGAACAAAAATTGTCAGCGTGCTCTGAAAAATGCTCTGTGACTATAGACTTCGGAATTTCATTCCCAGATCGTTAGCTTAAAAGGACTTCAAGTGGGCATACAAGACATCTGGAGAGGGAATTTTAAAAGGGCGAATAGGGATAGGACAAGGGGGAATGTTTTTAAACAGAAAGAGGGGAGATTTAGATTAGATATTAGGAAGAAATTCTTTACTATAACTGTGGTGAGGCCCTGGCAGAAGTTGTCCAGAGGAGCTGTGGCTGCCCCTTCCCTGGCAGCGTTCAAAGCCAGGTTGGATGGGGCTTGGAACAAGCTGCTCTAGTGGAAGGTGTCCCTGCCCATGCTAGGAGGTGGGAACTCATGATCTTTAAGCTCCCTTACAACCCAGACCGTTCTATGACTTCACTTAGATTATAGTTAGAGCTTACAAATGTATTTGAGATATGAAGACATAAAAATATTGTCATAGCATCAAAACATGAAGAATTCTAAAACTGGTCCATGCCTCTCTGGAACGCAGGGCAGATGTTAAGTAATAGTTCACTTTGGATATACAAAACTAGGTACGTTATTTTACAACATGAAAGCATATTTCTTAGATGGCTTTCTGGAGTTCTCATGGTGTTTGCCAAACTGACAAGGTTATAGTCAGCTTAATTCCAGATGTTGCCTAAGCCAGTTGCAGCTTGTATTAAGTGACATCTGTCTGGGCTGTGCAGTAGTCATCATGCAACTTCTAGTTAGCCAACAAGCAGTCCAACCTGTAGCAATGAATGGGCAATTGTTTAATAGCTAAAAACTTGGTTCTGTTTTGTTGGAAAGAAGACTGTATCAGAGGGCAAGGCTGTAGAGCTGTTATGCCTTATATTTATCTGCTAATTAATTCTTAAAGTTCTTCTATGGTTATCTCAGGTTCAACCTTAGAGCAATAAAGCTACTGTGCTTTTAAATCTGTTAGGTATCACATTTATTGTAATGATTGTAAATACGACAGCTTGGGATACATTGATTGCCAAGCTTCTTTTAGATCTGGAAACCGTGAGAGATGCTTTTTTTGTACATTTGTTACTGTCAGAGATTATAATGTATTTGAGAATTAAAACAAATGTGGTGTGCAGAGGAGGGGAGGCTGCTAGTTTGTAGCATAGGAAATCCTTTCTGTTTTCTGATCCATGTAGTTACTTAGAATCTACACAATGTATTTTTTTCCTTGCTGGTTTTAGAACAAAGGACCTTTGTATGAACTTTGCTTTGCTACTTCAGTAAAAAGGTTGCAGCAGATGAATGAAATGAATGCCAACATTTTCTGATTGTGAGTTTTGTAACTGCTTGTTCCAAGTTATTTTGGAACTGTGAATTGTTCATTCTAATTTAGCTTTCAGAGTAAGCAGCAGGTATGATAAGTTCAAATCTGACGTGCAGATCCCTCTTTTAAGCAAATACTTTAAGAGGAGAAAAAACGCCTGTGCTTTACATTCCAGTATTCAGTAATAGCCAGTATTCCGTATCCCCTGTAATTCTTTAAATCTGTTGTTCCATATTTATTAGTTTCTTCCTGAAGTTTTTCTAAACCAGCTGTGTTTATCCTGATTATTTGCTCTTTGCTGGTTTCATCTTCTGAATGTTGACAGTTGATTTCAGATATAAGCTTGTTTAGAAGTGTCATTTCTATTGAATCTTTTCAGGTAAGTTGTATTTTAAAGGTTTGAGAAGTGATTTCCAAAACCAGTAACAAGAACAGCTGTAGTCTTTAAAGCATTGAACAGAAAAGGTTTTTCTAAGGGCTAGAGTATGATGGAAAGCCAAGCAAAATGCACAAACACTTGATGTAATACAGGTGATGTAAATTTCTAACCATGTAGGGCCTATGTTTCTCATCCTTGTAGTTAATCTGCTTTCAGCTGTTGAAATCTCTGAGAAATGAATCTCTAACTTCTCTGTTTCATGATCCCATATTTTAGCATTGATAAAGTAGTGTTAGATTGAGAGCTGCCTAGATTGATTGCTGCACATTTAATAGCATAGGATTTTTATAGTTGCAGTTATGGTTCATGAGGATGCTTTTTCTTTTATCCATTTAAAAACTTGAAAGCAATTAATGATTTTGCTGTAGTAAAGCCCTTTTCTGAAATTTATTATAAGTTTACCTTTGGTTTGAATTTCAATTTTGTGATGGAACTGGAGAACTTCTCCATTAATTCTGTATTCATATTTGAGCCTTTCTCTTAAGGGATGCTGTACCTCAGATTTTCATAATAGCTGTCCAGGTGTGTTGAAACATTAATTTCTAGTTTATAACTACATTTCCTAGTACTAAAGAGATTAATAATTGTTCTTCAGTTCATTTCTGGAAGCTATAGTTCTGTTCCTGAAAACAAACTTGGCTGAGAAAATTAAGCTTGAAGGGAATTGCTTGCAGAAGGAAAACAATACTGTAAGTAGCACAAATTGAATATTGACATGAAAAGCAGGCATGTAAGTTCTTACTTTTGTTTTCAGATACTTCAGCTTGTATCCTATCTTTGAGTAGCAGGTATAAATCTAGAAACAGTAATGCATTTGAATGAATATAGGGATTAACTGATCTCATGTCCAAATGAGAATGCCTCTGGATTTAAATACCTGTAAGATTCTTAAAAGTGCTTATTGCATAAACACAATAGGAAACTTCTGATGAACATACGTGAAGTTTTGGACCCTTTAAGCCCACAAATATATATAAATAGAAAACTCGTTTATTAGGTTAACATGTTAAAAGCTGATGAATACTAAGTGTCTTCAGCCTGCTTTTAAATCAGGGCAAACATAAAGCAGGGTGTGTTAGATGAGAATCTTATTTCCATTACTTCTCAAATTTCAACTGAATATTCCATCCTACAGGTCATACAGTGTGAATTTTAACTGCTTTTTACATGATGTTTGATTGACATGTGACAATTATCCTTATTGCTGCTTGATGTCATCCACAAAGCAGGATGTATGCACAAGCAGGATGTGGTCTGAGCAAAGACAGTGTGAAAAACTGGAATAGGAATATTTTGTAACGCAATTAGATGCTAACCCTTTTTCACTCCATGCATATTGCCTTTGTTACATGCATCTTACTCAGTTTTATTGGCAAATTGGGTTTAAAAAATAATTTGTTTTAAAATGATCAATTTTAGCATGTGGGCATAATTTTTTACAGTTGAGAGATAATTACCTATTCCACCCTTCCATTATGTTCAGGTAATAACTTCTGTTACTGCAAAACTCAGGTATAGACTGAGTATTACTTCCAGAAATGTTACCTAAGGGTAGAGAATAGCTACAGAGCATTAGTGTATGTTTTATTTCACACCCCCCTTTGTGTTTCATGGAGTGTTACATCTAATGGAAGTCAAGGCTGAAAGGGATTATATATTGAAAATATGCTCTTAATAATGTAACGTTTCCGGTTCACAGCATTGTCTTTAATTTTCACTTGCAGTATTGAATCACTCTTGCTCCTGGTGTTCACTTATCTATGATGATAACATGTTGCATACAGAAATAAATACTGCTGCAATATTCTTTTGTTTTATTCAATCATCCAGGAAGCTAAGTACCAAAGGCTTATTTTTTTTAAATAAAACGTTAAAATATCAATAGCTGCTGTTGGTCTTGGGATGCTGAAAAGATGCGTTTAACTTAATATTATCTATTTAACTTTGATGGAATGACAATTGAGAAGGAAGTTTCTTTGTAATGGAGATGCCCAACAATAGTACTTATAATTGGTTTTAGGCACGGCTTTTAGTATATAATAGAGGTCAGATATTGATCTCAGTAAAATAAAACTTTCTATGGGGATCATTAAATCATTTTTTCTGTGCTGGCGTCGGTGTAAGTTATTACTTAACTTGTCATTGTTACAACCAAAATTTCCTTTGAAATCATTTACTGCTCTATGGGATTTTTAACTCTGCTAATTAATATGATTATTGGTTACTTCCTAGTAATTAAATATCTAGTATGACTTTTGGGATCTTGTGCCTTTGTCCATTAATCTGTCATTTACAGTAATAATATCCAAGATGTCAGTATCAATTCAACCTTTGTAGAGTCAGTATTATTAATTTATGCCATAGCTATTTCAGTCCTCAGGATATGCAGTAGAAAGTATCCTAACGCCTACAATCAAAAAGTGCACATGGGATCTACAGACACCCATGTGTTTTAAGGATTTTAGGATGTTTTATTGATATTTAGTATTCTGTTGTTTATTTCTATCTTGGTTTTTAATAAGCAATCGAATATTAAGAACTAGAATGGAACATGTGATTTGCTTCTGGAGCAGTGGCAGATGCTTTGCAGCTTTCCGATCCTGTTGTATATCTGTCATGCGCTCCTCCAGTTTAACATGCTGGAGCAAACAGAGCCTATTGCAGATGGCAGCCCAAAGTCTGACCAGTACAACTTCTGGAATTGCATAGGTAGATTCTGTTGTAACATTAGATAACTGCTTGTATAGAGACAGAAGTCGAAATGGCGGTGTTCAGGTCCAGGTTGGACAGAGCCTTGGGTGTCAAGGTTTAGTGGAAGGCGTCCCTGCCCATGGTAAGGCAGTTGGAACTGAATGATCTTAAGGTCCTTTCCAACCCAAACTATTCTATGATTCTATGTGTTTCTATGTGTCAAGAAGGATTTATTTTAAAAGGGCATTTATTTTCAGAAGGTGATTGTTGTACTTATAAAAATGTTTTCTTCAAACTGCCAAGAAGTGCCACTTCCAAACAAAGTGAAAAACTCATTGAGGCTTAGGTTAAAAGGTCTGCACTTGCTGTGATGGCCTTACACAGAAGTCACATATCCCTGATATTTAAAAGTAAAGCCAGTGCTCTGCAGAGTGTTTGGGTCTTTAGTTGTTGTAAAGCAAACAAATGATAAAAGTTAGTGGAGTTCTGAGCTTGCTATTCCCATTTCATTCAAATGCATGTTCTGGCTGCTGCTAAGTCTGTCATTGCAGAGTAATAGTTGAAAATCTCCTACTCCTGTAAAATCCTGTTTCTTTTTGTTCAAAGAAGTCATAGCAGCTTACGTTTAACAATATAGTGCCAAGGGAATGGAAGGTGACAGCTTGTTTAGTGGTCAATTTTTTGGGAGGTCTAAAGTAAGAATATTTCTAGTATTTATAAATACCCAATCATATAATTGCCAACCCTTACGTGTTCTTCCATATAAATTTCAAAACATCAGATAATAAACTGATGCTTCAGGAGGGAATAACCTTTAGCTTCAAATTGTTTGAGGAGTTACTCCCCTTGGAACAGATAGTGAGGTCTTCTGGTCACCAGTGCAAATGTAGACTAGTTTAGATGAAGTGATTTGGGGAGATGTAGTCCACACAGAGGACGTGGCAATGGAAAGAAAGTACTGAGGCTGTGAGGTACGATAGGGTTTTTTTTTTGTCGTGTAGCTATTACTCACTGTTGGATTTTTTCTCCGTTATAGGGTACTTGGTCATAGGGTAGGATGATACGGGATTTAATGAAAAAGTGTGGTTAATTTTATCTCTTTCAGGCATTTTCTCCTTAGTTGATTCCAGTATAATAATCTCTTTGCCTGTAATGGATTTAAATGCTAGATATTTTTGAAGTCTGTGGCATGACAGTCCTTCAGCTCCTTGTTAGGACGGTTCCCAAGTCAGGATGTGGGAGAGTGCAACAGGGACCTTTCTCTGGGTGACCTTGAGCAGCTCTGAGCATCTTGGGGCATCTTGGGGCATCTTGGGGCATCTTGTGCTGGGCTTGAAGTTAGAGGAGATTAGATGTTCTGCTTTCTGATGCAAAAGGGAGGAGATACGGAGAGATCCAGCGCTGGCATGCAGGGAGGCAAGCCCTGTCTGAAGGAGGATGACAAACTCAGCTTGGCAATACAATGATGAGTGAACTCCCAACATGCTCTGATATGTGGTGAAGAATCTGTTCTGCAAAGCTGCCTCTTGGCAGCCCTCCTCTGACTTGCTTTCCAAACCCAGAGCATGCCCTCTGGCAGAAAGATGCTGAGCATCTGAGCTCTTAGCATCTCAAAGTATAAAACACATCTGCATCTGAGGTATGCACTTGTGTACTGCCATTGTTTATCACAGGCAAGATCTGGATCTTATTAAAACAACCAGGAGCGGAGTTTTTGTTTTCAACCTTGAATTTCATTGATCAGTCAGAATGGAAATTCTCGCGCAAATGCAGAAGCAGCTTTATCAAATCTTTAGCCACGTATTTTCTTTTTCGTTGTTTGCCTGATGGGCATTTTACAGTGAAATAGTAGTTTAAAATTAAGGTCCTTAATTAACAAGTAAAGAACTGACCCAACGCCAGCAGCAACTGAATCACTAATATTTTAGACCATCTGTTGTGGAATTGTCAGATAATGTGGAATTTGACATTTTACTCCTTATATACAGATAATTTTCATGTTGATCTTGACACAGAGAAGCTTAACAATTTCAATCCAGATATGCAACACTGTTAGGGAAAACAAAAGCACATAAAGTACTTCTGGTCTATTTTAAGACTTGATTTTTCAGAGGACAGTTCATTTGTTTTTGTACTGCAATATAATTGCAAATATACTTGTCTTGGAGGAGTGTTGAACTCCTGATGTTATGTGTTCAAGCAAAAGGCATTTACATTTTCAAATCTAATTATGTATCGAGAGAGCTGTTCTTCAATTATATTGAAAACACTCAGGAAAAGGTTACAGGGTCTTTATCTTTTGTGGGCAGTTTATCTACCTGTGGAGAAATAATGCCAGCAGTCAAAGTAAGGTTAATGTTTACCTATCCTTGATAGAAGCTGGTGCCCCAGTTCCCATGTTCTTCCATATATGCAGATTTCATAACTATTAACCAGTTTTACAGAGTTTAAAATTCCTTTGTATGCACTAAATTGAACCATAAAGATCATAGTATTTATTGTACGATGTACTCTGCATTCCTGGTTCTTTCCGTATGAATATCCTATCATTGGGTTGTTGGCCGCTGTTTGCTTTTGGGTTTAAGAGGGTTTTAAAAGCACAAGACTTGTTTTGTTGGTGACTTGCTTTGTTTGTTGTCTCAGTGAAAAATAGCAATTGATCAAAATACAGATAATATTGTGATCAGGTGAATGAAGTGGCAGAGGGATGTGAGCATACTGAGATGGACTTGGAAGCAAGCAGCTTAATGATATCAATGATGTGAACTGTTATTTTGTGAAATAACTAGTTCACAAAACTGCACAGGTGTTGTGCTGAAATCGTGTTCAACAATAGTGCAAATTAAATCCATAAGGAAGTGGTGGAACAATGCATCATTTACTCCTTTTGGGGAGGCAAAAATTGAAGTGCATCGGTTTTCAGCAGCTCAACTGACTGAAAAATAAAGTTGTAGCTGCATAAAGATGTAAACCTTTTGTTTGTTGCTTACAGTTAAGAATATTGTGTTACTGGCCTCTTAATTGCAGTAAATAAGATGGTGAGAAAGCTAGTGAGGCAATTTGTGTAGTGTTCCTTTCTGAACCACCTGTAAATATGCACTTTCAAAGATGTCTTTCAAAAACATTCAAGTGGTGGTATTGCTACCCTTGATGTTGTAGGATATATTGACAGTTACTTCGCTTCTTGCTTCTAGCAGCTAAAAAGCAGAATATTTGAGTGAAAGACTTTGAGGACTAAGCTTTTGTTCTGATGGTTTTATGTTTCATTTAAAGTTCTTTTTCTTGAGTCAGGAGATCTCTTACAGGATTTTTTTTTTGCCATTACTGCGGTTCTAACCATACTCCAGGTATGGTTTAGGGAAGTTGCCACAGCCTCTCTTCAGCTATGGATTCCTGTTACAGCATTCTTAACACTTGGTTGGTGACTGTTGACCTCTTATATATTTTAGTTGCCTTTATTATTCTGCCCAAATGGCAGTTCATGAAAGGTGCAGTTGGGAACTGCTGAGATGGCAGATACTTGTCCCCACTTGTAGAGGAAGCCCGTACTTCATGCAGTGTAGAATATATATTCAGAGTTAGAAGGTAACTATTTCCTTCTTCCTTTAGGCCATTGCAATTAGTTACCATACGGACTGGGAAGGAAAATACTTTGTTTTTTGGTAAAAGTGTAATTCTAGCATCTCCTTGTGTTTGTTTTAGAAGGGGCATTGGGGTTTTCTCCTCTGAAGTTTGTTTTGAATTTGGTGGCTGGACAAGCTGCTTTTGGGTTTTGTCTCCTTTGTTTTCTGGTGACAGGACAACATCCTCTGTCTAGCTGGCTTCTAGTATTAAGCTCTGAAACAGTTCTGAGAGTTTTGTTAGGGATGCTAAGGCTCTGAAAGTGAAGAAGAGGCAATCTGTAACCAGTTCTGCATCACTTCTGTATTTGAAAGGAGACTGGAGCTTCACTCAGTTCTTGTATCTCTTTACAGAGAACTGAGTCAGTAATCCAGATGGTCTGCTGGGATATGGAGCTTTGTTTTTCTAGCAGCGCAGCTAAAAACCAGAGCAAGAAGAGGTATAAGCAGCCTGCAGGAAGTTCAGGAGTCATCTTCAGGAGGAGGTGAGGAAGTTGTAGGGAGAAGAGAGGACATCAAATATTGGGAACTCCAAAAATAAGGAAAATATGAAATACTGGGTTTCTGAGATTCCAAGAGCAGTTTTTTTGAAGCAATCCTTAGAGATCTTCTGGTGAACACCCATTATGAGTAGTATTTCTGGAGTAGTTGGCCTACAGAAGAGTTATGAATAACTTGGACTATTAATAATCAAAAGTAGCACAGTGAGTTTTAATGGAAGAAATCTGTTTTTTCCTCCTGGATACAATAATGCAAAAAGCTGTTTTCTCCAGTTGCTTTAATTCCAGCCAACTGTCATTCATTTGATATTATTGGAGGAGCTCATAGTATACCAGAAATCAGTGGGAGGTTCATCTAATTTATGTCAATTTTTGTCACCCTTTTTGGAAGTCAGCATTATGGTAGAATGTACCTTTAAAAGCACAGGGCACTAGTGGGGGATCTGCTGGTGGGTGGTGAGTGGATGTCTCCTTTTGGTGACAGTGTGGAATTCTCATTGGCAAGACATGTCGTTCTTCTGTCTGATAGGACATCAATACACTAAAATGGTTCAAGACCTTCTTGAAGCAGCATACTCAGTAGAGGGTGGCACAGTGTGCAACCACCATGTCTTCTTTATGAGTCCTGCAAGGAATAACTCTTCAGTTACAGTCATCTGCCTGATAAGTGGTCAGAAGGTTTGAGGATGAGAACTAGTGCCTTGGATGCTGTACGTAATGTGCAATGTTAATTCTCTTGTCTCATATGTTCAACTTTCATCTGGAATTAAAGAACGCTTCCTGCAAACTACTTTGTCCATGTCTAGCTTTCAGTCTTATCGCACATTTTAAGTTTCTGCTTAGCTTTTGAGAGACTATTAATGTTCATGCCCTTGGCCTTATCTTCAAGATGTAAAATGTTATGAACTTAAGGTAGGTTAAAGCTTTTTGGATAAAACCCGCCCTCTTCGGTAACAGGAGCATTTTAATTAATCAAGAACTAACCTTCAAGTTAATATGGGCTGGAAATTTGATTTCCTAGTGTAGCGTGGGACTGAGATGAATTTCTATTAAGGACTATTACGGTCTTATAGCTTTCCAGACCAGCTGCCAAGTGCACTTCTTGCTTGATCTTTCTTCTGTAACAAGGTACAAAACAGCGTATATGTTCAAATAAGGGAACTAAAAATAGTTGCACATGCAGCTCTCCTCCCAGATATGAGAGAGAATAAACTGTGAAAATTTATAGTTACATCAGTTATACTGCAGAAAGATACTGAGATACTGCGATAAATGTAGTTGCACTAAAACCTTTTTGGAGTAAAACACAATAGCTTGTTGTGTTTGGTCTGACTTACCATGCCAAGTTTTTAGTGTTTATAATATGGGGATCTTGCATCCTGGAGTCAGCATGAAGAAGCTTTCTAAGCTAACACCTGCCTAGTGATTTCAGTGTATGAGAACATAATTGTATGTTTTTCCTCTTCTGCAAATTTCTGTCTTCTTTTACAGTAAAAGTAAAGTAGTTTTGCATTCAGGTACATCTCAAACACTGAGTAAGGGGCCACTCGAGAGCTCTTGAGTGTGACATTTGAATGTAGAGATAAAGGACATGATTCCCAAATTTTTAATGTGCTTTCTCATGAGAGAGACTGCATCTCATCACTGTGCATGAACAGAAGAGGAGGCAATCCAGTTTAAAATCTGTACCCCCCTGTATCTTTCTGGAAAGCAAGTTTTGCCAAGCTCCATAGCAGAGCAGCCTTGTAGCTGCCTTTGGTTCTCTCCTCTGCCTTCCCTCTACTGAATAAAAGAGCAGATGAGCTTAAATGCTGAATATAGACAACACATAATCAATGTAGTAGTGTGTGCTAGTGTTGGCTACACTATATTATATCATACACAATTGTCATTCACTCAGATGCATGAGACTGTTTAATTGTACTTTTAATTCTTTGTTTCCCCACCCTTAATTGCATTAAAGGATATTATATCCTAGCCAGCAGCATTAATCTTCTGCATAGTTCCTGTGATTGTGATGGAGATAGCTTATAAATTTAGCAACGTGTGAAAACGCTTTACATTTTACTGTGATTGAGATGGGAGTGTGGTTCGCTGGGAATTTCTCAATGTCAGGAGATGCAGATTGACACCAAAATATGGAGAAAAGAATTACCATTTACACAGTTTCTCTAGTTGAGTATAAAAGTTGATTGTGGGGAGCTGGCCAGTGATGCCTTTGAGGCTAGATAGCTGTTTCCAGGAGTCCTGTGGTGAGGGAGCCACAGTGGAAAATAATCTGGCGATTATACTTTTAGGCACTTTTGCAGTATTCAGTAGTATTTTCTGTCTTGTGAAATAGGTATTTTAATAGTTGGGGAAGGGGCTGCAACCACAGTTTACAGCATTTACAAACTGGTTTTGATCTGTAAAATGTAACTGTTTTGTGGTGGTGCATCCATGGATCATTGAAGTGTTCAAGGCCAGGTTCAATGAGGCTTTGAGCATCCCAGTGTAGTGAGAGGTGTCCTTGCCCATGAGGGAGTGTTGGACTAGGTGATCTTTAAATCACCCATCAGACCCAAACCATTCTATGGTTTGTAGGACTGTAGGTGAAAGCGCAAAGCTCGACAAAGATGGCTTGAATAAAAACACAACAGGTAATACTTGTAAAGTAAATAGAACTTGACTTGTTTGGTTTCTTGTTTTATATTGCCTGATCCTCAAGTTTTTATTGCTTGGTAAGGAAGAAAAACGCTTTGCCAATATCTAGTGCTATACTTAATATATATATATATTTGTAGTGTAGCTATACCTGCGTATCAAAGAAATTTACCTTTTCTGACCACACAGACTTCCAAAGAATTTATTTAACATATATTTCTGCTAATAGTAGAAATGTCAGAGAAATGAAGAAATGCTATATTGTTAATGGTCATGTGTGAATTGTACAATTAAGTACCTTTTAAATGTCGATTTCTGGTAAATGCAGAGTAAATGCTCTTGGTATTTACTGGTCTACTATTATTAGGTGGTGGAAATTGTCTTTTCATTAAACTGGGAGAAGGTAGTGGTCCAGCATTTCTACTGCAGTTAAAAATCCCAAACACATAAGAAATTATTTCTTATATGGCTATGTACAATCTTTAAGAAATACATTTATGTGCTACTATAAAAATTTAACTTTGCCAGGACACCTAAGGAAGCAATAGATAAATACCCAGAATAGATATAATTTATTCTGACTGGAATGAGTTGCCTTGGTCTTAAGAGTAGGAGCTATAGCAGCAAAACTTTATCCTTGGTATTTTCTTTTTCCACCCAGAGCACAACTGGAACATGTTGTCTGGAAGTCTGATCATGCAAAGCATCTTCTTTTTCTTTCTTCTGCTAGTAATTGAGTAAAAGTGCTGATATCTGCAGTAGCTTTTTGGTTAAACAGTTAAAGTTGTGTTCTTAAAGTGTATAAATGTGCATTCTGATCAACACAAAGTATTACAAGATGAATTTATGCTTGTCTTAAAAATGCTTTCCATGAAGGATGTCATGTGCACCCAATCTAGGGCTGTAGAACTGCACAGTTTGAAATAAGGAAAGTTAGCTTTTTGTATGAGAAGTTTATATTACAAGGTTTGTAAACAGTATAAAAGAAAAGCCTGTTGTTGTGATGCTGATACTGTGGTTAGTTTGTTGCTGGCACAGAGCAGTAATATGGGCAAACTAAAACTATGGCCAAGAACCATATTTGCCTTATATGAATAAAATTATTTCACAAAAATACTTATTAGGAGTAAAAGCAATTTTGAAGAAATGAGGTAAAATCATATCATTTAAATATTGCACAAACAGTTTAGTGCTCAAGTGGAAAGTAAAGCTATTCAATCTCAAAGAGATATTTTCCCAGTACTTAACATGCTTTCTTACAGCAGCATGTGTGCACATATACAGCATACTGGGCCTTTTGGTGCAGAGCAAAAACCAACATTGGTCCCACAGCTCTTTTCCTAGAGTCAATTAGCCTTAACTAACTTCCTAACCTAAATGTCCTTAGGCATTTCTCACTCGTGTTCAGAATATAGCTTCTTTCTTTTCTCCTCACCCTTTTTTTGCCAGTGAACAAGCATATGCTATTTTAATCAGTAGTTTTAATCATAAAGCACAGGTCTTTGGACATCCCTGGGCTACTTCTAATAGTAGGAGATCTGTGACAGAAAGGAACCAGTTTCACATGTGGAGTCCATGTGCTTGGCATTTTGATGTGGACTTGTGTCTTTCTTGGAGAAAAAAAGAGAAGGATCAATAAATCAATAAAAGGTTAAGAGTAATCTTTTCTCCCTGCTGGTTTGAATCCTTTCTAGCAATGGAGATTCATGAAATGCAGCAGTAATTGTTTCCTTTCCTAGAGAATTCATTAGCTGAGGTATTAGCCTTTTTATTTTCATGAGTGATGACTAATTCTTTGCATCCTGTTATGCTTTCTCAGGTGCATTAAAATATTTAATACATATTATTAATTTTGAGTTTCCTCATTCAGGTAATGAAAATCCTGTGTTTTGAATTATTTTCTGTAGAGACAGTTCAGTTTCACTGCTGTTGCCTCTCAGAATCCCAAGTCCTTTATTTCTTTCATTTACGCAGTTACTGTCTCTTATGTCCAACTTTCCAAAACGGAAGGAGGTTTTCAGCTCTTCAGCCTGTTCATAAAAATTGAGTGGGAGTTGATCTTCATAGAGTCACAGAATGGTTTGGGTTGGAAGAGACCTTAAAGCACATCCGGTTCCAGCCCCCTGCCATGGGCAGGGACGCCTTCCACTAGACCAGGTTGCTCCAAGCCCCATCCAGCTTGGCCTTGAGCACTGTCAGGGATGGGGCAGCTGCAGTTTCTCTGGGCAACCTATGCCAGCACCTCAGCACACTCACAGTGAAGATCTTCCCATCACTTGTCCTATCTCTCTATGCCCTTGTAAAAAGCCCCTCTCCAGCTTTGTCAGGCCCTGTAAGTACTGGAAGGCTGCTTTAACATCTCCACGGATCCTTCTCCAGGCAGAACAAGTCCATCTCTCAGTCTGTCTCCATAGGAGAGGTGCTCCAGTTCTCTGAGCATCTTCAAGGCCTCTGGGCTCTTTCAAAGAGGTGCACGTCCTCCTCATGTTGGTGATCCCAGAGCTGGATGCAGTGCTTGAGCTTGGGATTGCCCTGATCCAGGTGCAGGATCCTGCACTTGACCTTGTTGACTTCATGAGGTTCACACAGGCCCACCTCTTGGGCTTGTTGAAGTCCCTCTGGATCCCATCCTTTCCCTCCAGTGTGTTGACTGTACCACACAGCTTGGTGTCATTAGCAAACTTGCTGAGGGTGCACTCAATCCCACTGTCCATATTGCTGGCAAAGATGTTGAACAGTGCTGGTCCCTATACCGATCTCTAAGAAAAATCATCTTATAGAATCATAGAATCATAAAATAGTTAGGGTTGGAAAGGACCTTAAGATTATCCAGTTCCAATCTCCCTGCCAGAGGCAGGAACACCTCCCACTAAACCATGACACCCATGGCTATGTCTAACCCGGCCTTGAATACTGCCAGCGATGGAGCATTCACAACTTCCCTGGGCAACACATTCCAATGCCTCACCACTCTTACAGTAAAGGGTTTCTTCCTCAGATCCAATCTAAATGTCCCCTGTTTAAGTTTGAACCCATTACCCCTTGTCCTATCACTACAGTCCCTCGTGAAAAGTCCGTCCCCAGCATCCCTATAGACCCCCTTCAGATACTGGAAGGCTGCTATGAGGTCTCCATGCAGCCTTCTCTTCTCCAG